>JXSR01S022518.1:1971-22613 GCA_000969725.1 Ophiothrix spiculata
TATTACATGCTGGCAGAGAATTGTAAGAAATATTATGAATTTGAATACACATTTTGGGCAAATGTTCAACATACATAGTAAAAATTCAAACACTTTTCACAAATTTACACAAAATATCTTTTAGAAATTAAAAGAAACCAATTTAAAAAATCTGCTCAGCTATAACATACTTTCATATCCGCCTACAGCGCTAATTTTATATCCCTTGATTTTAATATAAAAATATTTCATACTTTATCTTGGATATCATGTCAAAAATCAAGTTTGTCAACTTGTGCAAGTAAGAAAATATTCCAGCGTCAACTCAGCTGGTAGCACCACATTGATAATAACATATCTTCTACTGAAAAATATATTTTGATCACTTTTCTCAACACTCTAAACAGAAAATTCACTGCATTCAATTAAGTATTAAATATACTAAATCGATTGTATTGATTTTGCAGTGTGTGCTATGGCAGTTTTGGTAAGCCTAATAAAGATAAGTTTCAGACATTTAAACTAATTATTTGAAATTATGTGCACACATATAAAAACCTAAAAAGCAGAAATCATTACATTGTCTGTCTTTTGAATACATGCTATCAAGAAGAAAAGTACTCAAAAAAACAGACCAACCACTTAATTTGGCCTTTTGAACACTTCTGGAATACAAAAGTATATAGGAAGAGCTAATTTGTCTTCAGTTGGTCTTTCAGCATGTATTTTAGAGACCCTAAAAAGCCCTAAATGGTCCACAAATAATATGATTTGACATTAGCGCATTCACACTTTGTGTTAGGTTTACAAAACCTCCCTGTAACAATAGATGTTGATATAATGTGAATGTGATATATACACGCAAGAATAATATACTTACATGTATCAAAATAACCATTCTAAAATGAGCGAAATGGTCAATATAATGGCATATGGGTCTATTGCATAGTTCATTATTTGCGGGGAGAGCCTTGATTTGACAGTCAATTACACTAGTATGTTACATAACGATGTATTCACTTTATGCAAGATCAATGTTTTTGAAAGAGGGAATCAGACTGTTAATCGTAATATCATGTAAGTTCCTATTCATCTCGCAAGCCTCGTACAGTTCGTCATTTGCGGGGAGAGCCTTGATTTGACAGTCAAGTAATTCATCTCACAAGCCACGTCTAAGCTCTCCTTAAAATGGCAAAACCGTGCAATAGGCTAATAGTGCCAATACGGCATATGCAGCATTGTCTGTAATATGGCCCAAAACAAGGAAAATAAAATCTTGTTGATCTAGTTCTTCTTGCTCTTTGTAGCAGCAAGACATGATTGTCTTGTTTTTACAATTTTCCAACAGCTCTTCAAAATTGTAAACACAATCAACATGATTTTGTTTTATATCATGGCCAATTTAAAAAATACGAAGAGGCAACCATATCCCTGATAATTGTAATACATATATGTGATGACTCACCCCGAAAAGGGGGACTTTGCAACAGAACACTTTTCAAGAAACTGGTGAAAATAGGCAGCAAAAAAAAAAGCAAGGAAATAATAAGAATTTCCTGCAGATTTTCTGTTGTAAAATTTGATTGCCTTGATCAATTTCAACAAGTAAGGTGTCATTTTAAAGCTTAGAAATTGCTATAACAGATGAAATGATAAAACCAAAATTGATATCATCTGCAAAGTCCGCCCTTTCGGGGTGAGCCATCACATATGTTAACAATGTTAATGCATTTTTTAACTGAGAAAATATCAAACTAAAATAAACTTGTTACGAAAGCACTGAGGAAGTGATCAAATTTAACATCGAAAGCAACACACAACTCTAAATGCGTTGAAATGCTTTGTTAAAATAACACTAGTATATTGAAATGGTTGAAAATTAGGATATATCCGAAAAAATTGAATCAATCAAAATTAGATTAAAAGTATTGCAAAGCTTACAAAAATGCAGACTTTTTAAGGTATTCAAACTAAATTTGCTGACTTTTTAAATGCATTTTTTGTATACATCAAAAATCATTCTCCTCATTCACTTACTAAAATAAGTCGGATTTAACACAAAAAATACGCAATTGAAATTCTGCCTTATTGGAAATGTGCATTTGTTCGCAGCCTGTCACCAAGTATATGGCATTGAAAGCAACACCATGCTTACAACATATACTGGATGACTAGACGGGTCTCAGTGCACACTCGGACCTCTCTACTAGGACTAACTGACTTAAAGCAATACTATAAAGTGTTAAAAATGAAGCACCCCCTGTCACCCATGACTTTTGATTTCTTTGGGCTTATTAGGTTTGTTTTTGATAGATATGAATACCCTCCAAACGATTTGGCTCAAAGATGCTTACTTTTTCTGTTATGGCCATTTGTTGAATTAAATTCTGGATCCCAAATTTAATTCCATATGTATTAGTATAGGAAAACATGCATGAGCTTTTTATCCATTTGTTGGTGGCAAAACAATTTTTTATCACAAAATACACTTGAAAACACTTTTCTTTTGGATAGTCACATTCATCCACTTTATGCTTTTTTTTTTACTAGGAACCATTTTTGATCAAAATCTTATAGTATTGCTTTAATAAAAATAGCAAGAGTAATACAACTTAAGTCACTTAACAATACAGCAGAAAAAAAATCAACATTAGCAAACACAAATATTTGCTCAATTCAACATAAGTGTGAGGTTTTTCTTACAAATCTATCAACCTCAGGGCTGGATATTGGTATATTGTTTGGACTGGGTGCGTTTTCAATTTTCAGAGGCACATCTCTATACAAACCAAACTCGAGTACCCCCCCCCTGACAGGTAGTTTAAGTTTTGAATGTTACCTGCCCACAAGAGGTTTATTTATTTTATTTATAACATTCGGCCAAATCCAGGCAAACACCCAAAAGTGCAAAAACACTAAATTAAAGGGGAACCTTAAACACCAAAAGAGACAAACCAGAGTTTATTTCAGATGGTGTAGTACTCAACATATACCAGTAGTTCAACAAAAAATTTCCCAACATTCGGCAACTTTCTACATTTCCCTGCCGGAATGCCGGAAATTCCCCGCCATTGGCTGCCGGGCGGGTGTTAATGTCCAGCCCCGATCAGTCTTGACCAAAGCATTGATGTATGGGTTATATCTTGTCTGAAATTTTTTTTCCAAAATTGTTCTTTATGTCTTTAAGGCTTTTAACAACCTATCCCCACCCTATCTGGCTGAACAGTTTTCTGTGTTTGTTCCAGCCCGTGCTTTACAATCCTCCATGGATACAACTCGTTTGGTTGTCCCAAAGACAAAACTTGCCATTGGAGATCGTAGTTTGGCAGCACGAGCTTGGAATGATCTTTCACCATACATGAGAACTGTTCAGTCAGTGGTGGTGTTTAAGAAAAATCTTAAGACTTTCTTGTTTTAACTTCGCTTATATTATTCATTTTTTGTGTAAACGCTATGTTACATTGTTAAATAGCGTCCTAAATACCTGTTGTTGTTGAAACCATTCAGACACTCACACTCAAAAATTGTGGTATTTGAAACATTTTCAACCAGTAGTTCTTCCACTTTTTTTATTCAATCCAAGCCTTAAAACATTAGTTGTGTTTGCTAATAAAAAGTTTCATTATAAATCATAGGCTAAATATTTGACAATTATATTTACACTGTAAAAACATTAAAACCTACATACAGTAAATACACAGTAATATAAACATAGTGCTAAAAATAAAGATAAGCTAACGAGTATAAACAAACAACATAGCAACGTGTAAACTTATGAGTCCAAAATACTACTACCATACATCTAACTGTTTCCATAACAAATAATAAATATTCAAGTTTTGTAAGCTTATTTAAAATATAAACATACATTGTAAAACATTTTATGGAAAGCATTTAAAATGTGGAATTGGTGTAATATAGCTGTTGAATCTAACTGCTAGTTGAGAAATGTGTTTCATGTCTACTATTTGTCATAAATTGATCATAACAGTGGCACACAGTGGGCGAAGAACAACTTTGGCCATCATGAAACTTTAAATTCCAGGGCAATCTTTTTTAAGCTTCTGATTTCTTCACCATAATTATTGTTTGTTTTAGTTCTTCAATTGTGTATCTTTTCATGCGTCTTTATCCGTAGGAATTAATTCAGTTGAATGAATTTAGCGCAATGCAGGCTATGGTTTTGAGCTCATTCCCAAGTTGTGACTTTTGTTATAAAGATTATGTAATCGATCAACTCCCAAAATGTGGCAAGGATTTATGATTATTTTGTTTATCAATACTGTTATTTCAACTTATTTGCATCGAGAGATGAAAGAGAAAAACACAAAGTAGAATTGCTGGTAATGAAATTCACAACTACAATTTCTGTGACCACCAGTACAAGTAATCTCAGGAAAGCAGCCTCTTAGGCCCCGTATCCATAGGCTGTACACATATGCCGTGCACCCTTGTCCTGTTTTCCATTGTACTTAATTGTGCGGTGCTACACAGACAATGAAGATCGTTCTTCTTAGTGATCATATGAATGGTCTTGTGTACGGCATATATTCCCACGACCTGATGCTCACCAAGTATGAACATGATTGTTAGTGCTGCCAGGTCATAGGAATCATCTGCCATAACAAGGCCTCAGATCATTAAGCAGAACAAAGTTTATTGTCTGTGTTGCGCCGCACAATTGCGAACAATGTAAACGAGATAAGGCACACGCCAAATGGGAACAACCTATGGATACGGGGCCTTAAGCACCATTTCCACATTTGAATGCCTTCCAACATTATAAGATGGTGAGGTAGGTAGGACCCAATTTCAGCAGTGCATAAATAAAAACTGGAGCAAATATTAACAACATATATAAACCAACATGACACAATTAAATGCAGAATTCAGAAACAGAAGGCACCTTGATTTCATTACCAAACTTCTTAGTTTTCATCATAAATATTCTTTTGTTTCTTAACAAATATAAATGAAAAGCCAAAAATGTGAATTTTGAAGTTTGTTTTGTGATAAAAAATGTGTATAAAAGCAGATAATTTGGTAAACAGAATGACATTTCATGGTTTCTGTTGCTGAAACTTACCTGCACAACATACATCAAGTGTATTGTAGAAAAGTAGTACAATTAATTAATATATGAAATGTATATTTTCTATCAAACACTTGATGTATGTGTGAATCTCAATAAATTGAGGATTTTTTTCAACCATATATAAATAACATTGACATACGACAAAAAAGCACCGAGTGAATAACCATTTCTTAAAAATACATTTAAAAGATTTTTTTTTAAATATGAAGGTCAAACCTCAGTTCCTGCGCCAGGCGTTTTACGATGATCTTTGACCTCCAAGTTAATCTGCTTTACTTTGATCCCTGGTCTATCCATATTTTCAGGTTTATTTATATTTACTGCACTTACTTTGACAGTTTTTCGTAGATTAATTTCTACTTCAGTGTCTTTATTGTTCTGACTTGGATAGTCAGCATCATCAAGTGAATTGTTATATCTTTCTGATTTCGGTACTTCCCGTCTCCGCTTTCTTCGTTTTCCAATAATAATTATAAATATTGCTAGGATGATGATTGCTAAAAAGATGCTGCTAATGGCTGATGCTATGATGGTAATGGCTGCATTCTCACCCAGCTGGTTTTTGTTGAGCACCAATGATTTCATATTAGTACCATTATTACTGGCACTCTTAGAGTTGATGCTGTGAGCCCCAAATGGCACATTGGACATAGCAGCCCTACGCTGTCTGGGGCCGGAATTATCCGATGGGCCGATTGTGTAGATGACTTGCATGAACCACTGATGACCTGAGTTTACCTGTAAACAACAAAAACATTTGTCATTCCTTGCAGGAGACACAAAGACATTATACAACTTGAAAACGTGTTACCCATTGAGGCAACCTAGTAATTAGTGTTGGTTGAAATTTGGAAAAGTAAATGGAATTTCTAGAACTGGCATATTTAACAATGAAATTGAAGAATCTGCACCTAAGCATTTTTTTAAAAGGGATTGTCCATGATTTTCCAAAATTTGAAAAAGTGTACAGAATCATCAATGTGTACCAATGTATAGTGCAAACACATTAGAAAGTCAGAATTCAACATAAATTTTTTAACAAGATGGTTTGCAAACCAGTAGTCTCGCCTGCGTATCGACCGCCTACTTAATAATCATCAAGTACTTTCTATGGTATAAGTTTAATCCATGTGGGGTCAGGTGTTCATGAGTTATGACCTTGACCTCAACATGACCTCGGATGACCTCATGTCAACTTTTTGAACAATTTTGGAAATTTGACCTCAAATGACCTTTTGACCTAGACTGACCTTGACCTTGGGTCAAGTACTTTCTATGGTCTAAGTTTAATCCATGAGGGGTCAGGGGTTAATGAGTTAAGAGCTTGACCTCTGATGACCTCAGGTCAACTTTTTGAACAATTTTGGAAATTTGACCTCAGATGACCTTTTGACCTTGACCTTGGGTCAAGTACTTTCTATGGTCTAAGTTTAATCCAAGTGGGGTCAGGGGTTAATGAGTTATGAGTTTGACCTCAAAATGACCTCGGATGACCTCAGGTCAACTCTTTGAACAATTTCACAAATTTGACCATGACCTTGAATGACCTTCACCGCACCCCAAAAAAGGCGCGTCGCGTGTGCTAATCCCGAACCCGTTCATGTCACCAAGTTTCATTACCATAGCCCTTACGGTTTAGGAGATATACTTAAAATTCAAAATTACGCATAAATTATGCAAATTAGGTACTTTATATGCATAGTTTGCGTTCAAATTGTACGCAGCTCTAGTTCAGCTTCAACCCTTCCCACTCACCAAATATCATCTACATAGGGCATACGGTTTCCGAGATTTGCTCCGGACAAGAAATGCGGACGGCGGACAGTTTTAAGGAATGGTATGTCTCTTCCTGAAAAATTTTCAGGCGAGACAAAAATGAGTTTAATCAACCCCGTTTTATTCACTGTATCGCATTCCCCAACTTTTATACTCCTTGACTATGAACAGTCATTAGACATGTTTCTCTTTCATTTTGAGTTTTTCACTTCAAATAGAGTTCATAATCAATTACAATGGATTGAATTTGACCCGGTATAAAGCTGAATGCGAGCTTTTTGAGTGTGCAATAAAAGCAATTTGACCAGGGGGCAACTTTAATGGTGGTTTGAGATGGGCAGTCACAGTTCGTCATGTGAGTGCAAGAAAGTCATATCTGCAATAGCTGCCATTTGTCATAAATTTAGATTGCACACTGGCTAATCTCCAATCTTGGGTCAGTGGTTCTTGAAATGGTTCTTCAGGTGACACCGTCATTTGAAGAACCATTTCAAGAACCACTGACATAAGACAGGGAATTTTTGAGGGATTTTTTTCATTCTTGTGACAAAGTATAAAATAAAAATAACTAAGGGCAGCCATTGCAGATACGACTTTCTTGCACTCACATGACGAGTTGAGCATATTCTTACCTTATATAGTGGGTCTACATTCATAGTAAAGCCATCCACACCAGGCATGTTATTGATGATGTTATAACTTTCAGATCGATCAGCAAATTCTGCTCCAAACGGTACGGAGTTGAAGTCTGGTTTGATAGCAGTGGGGTCCTCACGATCCTGTACAAATGAATCACACACATATCACTAGGAGAATACATTGCACATTTTTCTGGATATTTCCAAATTTGCTTATGTTGCTTATATGCAGGCATGAGAATGATTTTTCATGAAAATATCTGAATTTAGTCAAATATGACCAAAAAAACCAATAAAAAGGTTAAATCAAGCCCCCAAATTATCTGAATTTGGATGATTTTGGAAGACAAAATATCAGAAATCAGATATTTATCTGATAATTCTCATGCCTGTATATGTTGATATCTTTAGACAATCAGAGAAATGTTCTCCTTCAAGTCTACCAAGTCTTCAAGTGGTACCTCTACAAATTCAAAACTATATCAGTGGGTGATGTAGTGGTTGCATGTGGAGTTCCAATAGTGCAAGTTAAAGCTCAAATACCGTGTAAAATTACATGGACCTGAGGATGGGGAGTGCTGCTTCTTGGAACATCCCCACGGATGTTGTTATGACTGCATTAGCTTGGTAACCCATTATCATTATCTTTTGGTTGTTTAGTTTACAGTACGAGAATCAATAATAATTGGGAGAGAGTTTCTTTATACTTCCCAAGAGGTCAATGATAAACACAACTAATAATACAAGCCATGAAAATTAAGAATATTTCGAAGAATGCAATCCTACAAATTGTATTCACGTATAAGAAAAGCTTCTCTTTGCAAGAATTTTTAAATAAATATTTCTTCCATAAAATTCAGTCAAGCAGTAGATTTTCCATTCTTTCCTTTTCTTCATCAATATATTGATTAACTGAAATACATGAACACAGTATAATTGTGTGCAAATTGTTTGAGATATTTTCAAAAAAATCAGAAAGTCAAAAATTCGCACACTGTTATTTTACTTACCAACACTAAAAATCTATGTTTCAAGTGCTTATTTTGCTGCATACATCCCAGCTGTGGTCCGTCCCCATATAGCGAGCCACTTGGGTCATAATATGGTATAAAGCCATTATTACCAGTACAGATGTACAGCTTTTCGATTTGTAGCTTGTAGGCCTCATTTAAATCTTGGTCTGGATTCCACAGCACACGACCAAAAATGGTTTGACCTAGTAAAGAGAAGTGAGTAAATTTATCAGTAAGAAATAGCGGTGATACATCAGAACCAAATCTGTTATACTAAACATTAAAAAAAACACCCAACCAACCAAATATTGTTTGCTTATTCAAATCTGACTGGCAGTTTTGAAAATAAACTTGGAAAATCACAGATGTCTTATCTACATTTTTTTCTTACAAGAACCTAAAACTTATAATAAAAGAATTATTCTGCTAATTGCCAAAACTATGGAAAATATGTGACAGAAACGTTTGAACACTAACCTTTTGAGAATGCTCCTTTATAATCCATCTCTTGCAGTGACATAGTAGCTTCATTAGGATTCATGGTGAAGACTTTCTCATTATTCATCAAATGGAATTCTGTGTTCAATGAATACACTACGTCTGCTGGAAACCTACAAGGACAGAAAAAACACAAATATAGGGTTTACTCATCGAATGGAATTCTGTATTCAATGAATACACTACCGGTACAGGTCTATTGGTTTGCTGGAAAGCTAATGGAACCACAAACCTACAAGGACAGAAATAACACAAATATAGGGTTTACTCATCGAATGGAATTCTGTATTCAATGAATACACTACCAGTACAGGCCTATTGGTCTGTCGGAAAGCTAACGGATCCATAAACCTACAAGGAAAGAAATGATGTAAACAAACATTGAAATATTCATAAAATGCAATGTTCTTAAAGAGTTAAGGGCATTTTTTTTTCAAGGAAAGCTAATCGTTTACAGGGTATTTTGAAGACCTTTGCTTATGCACATGTACATCCATATATGTGAGTGCCCCTATCCCTACCCCACACATACTGGGGATGGGAGCATTTCAAATCTCAAAATAACATATTTTCAAATCAAACTTTTTTATGATTTAAGATTAATCAAACTTATCAAAATATTTATGCCTATACTTTCTGATAAAATTTCACAATAAGTGTGATTAAAATATTTTTTAATTTATTGCAAAAAGATCAAAGCCAATACTCACTTTTCAGGTGGATGAGCTGTGCATACAATGGGTGAACCTGGCTCCACATTGTACGCCTGAGTCGGTGTGACTGTACAAGGTAACAACTCAATGATATAGTCCCCAGAATAATCCTTCAGATTGTATGAGCTGGTAGCCCTCCATAACTGTTGTGGGCTATCAAAGGTATTCTCACTCCATAGGAGCTCAAGGTCAAAGTCCACACCTAAGACAGATGGAGGGAGAACTCGAGACTGGTAGTCTGGAAGAGTGTGATGATCTGGTACAAATATGCCTGCAGAGAAAATTTATGGGGGGAAATTTAGAAGAATTATTCATATAACAATTCACTTAACTAAATTTTATCAGAAATCAGCTGTAAATGCAGCCTCTTGTCATTTTTAAAATATTTGTAAAGACCATGTTATAAGGATTAAAATGACCCCTCAATGAACTTTAAAAAATTATCCAGAAGTCAAGTGATGTTCCGTCAAAGTTTGTCATGGAGTCAAATGTATAATTAAGATAAACGCATTCAAAGATTAATTTACCTGTATAGCAAAATGAAGTTTGCTGCATTTACGGCTCTTTTGAAATGGACAGAAACAAAATACCTTGGTAACCATTCATGACACATCTAATTTATGTTCATAAAGGGAGAAAGGGTTTAGGTTGAAGAATTCTTGTGGTGGCATTCACTCAGTTTAATATCAACATCAGAGTTTTAATTCATTGCATTGCATGCATGCTATTTTTCCTTCCACCTCCATCCTTCCTCTATCTTCAAGATTTCCACTCTTCCCTTGCCAACCATGTGCTCAGAAAGGAAAAAATAAATTGTTTGGTGCTGAAAATTCAATGTAAATAGCAATTAAATCCTTTAACTCTAACTCTCGCACGTTGAAAAACTGTCCAAAGTCTGAATACGTTATACAAAAATTTCTGGACCCCCCCCCACACCGGAATTCACACCCCTGACCCCCGCCATCCCGATCCAATGTCCAGCCACCGAGCGTGGCCTGCCTCGGCAGCAATTCCGTGCCCAACTGTATCCGCCGTCTATGATGTATTCGGACTTACGCTAATTCCTGATTTCTGCCTGTAGCACTTTGTAGTATGTAGGATGGTAAAGGTTAAGTAATACATATGTACTACATGTTAATGGTGCTCAATAACCCTAACTCTCGCACTTGAAAAACTCTCCAAGTCCGAATACATCATACAAACATGTCTGGTTCCCCCGGGATTCAAACCCCTGACCCCGCCATCAAAATCCAATGTCCAGCTATGGCAAGCCACCGACGGTGGCCTGCCTCGGCAGCAATGCTGTGCCCATTTATATTTGCCGTCTATGACGTATTCGGACTTGGGCTAATTCCTGATCTCTGTCCGTAGTACTTTGTAGTATGTAGGAGGTCGAGGGTTAATTTGAATTATCACCACTTACTTTAGTCCTGGCACCATGACTTGACTTAGTGTCAAGTCATGGGAAATGCTAGTAGTAAAACTGCCATTTAAGCATGTCTGTACAGACAATCTTGGGACTAAGTCCACATCTCAAATGTCGCCAAAATGTTGAAGCTGTTCAAAAAATTTATTATCAGTGGCCTCCTTGAGAGTCTCAAAAGTGTGATTTTGTGGCATAAACTTAGCTTGTATGCTGTAACATTGGGTTTCCGAATTTGACAACCTCAACTTTGTTTACATCCAGAATTTGGGAAATAAATTTCATCTTTGGATTTAAATTAGTTTTGTAATGATTCTACACTATTTAAAGATGTTGTCTGTGTTGAGAGAAATTTATTTGGGTTTTTAATTTCTGAATTATTTAATGTCAAAACTTAGAAAGCTTAAATGGCAATATAACTCCACATATTTCTTGTAACTCTGGACACTTGGTCCTGAGTTACAATTATTGGAACTACACTTACCTCTAAACTTTGTTATTGTCTTGAAGTCAATAACCAGGCTGCCTTTCTCTCCAATTCGTATTCTTAATACCTGTAGTCTGCCACTTAATTCGCTGTCTGTTTCTAGTCCAGTACGCCACAATATTGTACTGAAACGAAAATTAATAACTGTTTAGCTACAGATTACTTTAAATAATTTGCAATACTCCTCATTTCAACAACATTAAGGAAGAACATAAAGAAACCATCAATTAAAATCAAAATAAGGTCCAAACCAAAGTCAATTTCACAGTAAAGAAATTGCTCGTCACACAAACAATTGATAGACCTGATATTGAACAAATGTTGAAAGTAAATAAGAGACACAAATACAAATGCATAATGTCACTGCAGGGTCAAACAAATTAGGAGCAAAATATGTTTAAAACAGACATGAATCAGGTTAAATTATCTTGATATATCTCAGAACAGAACTTGTCTGCTAAACACTTTGAACATTATAATTATCTCAGTAGATGAAGGAACGAAGTAATCTCTCACACGTGCATACATTTTCAAGGTTGTGACAGTCAGCATCTATGCTCATGTAGATGATCAAAAAAAAAATCCATAGACAATGCTGGTCTTAGTCTACAAGAGAAACTAAACATTTCAAATCGAACTTTTAATATTAATTAAAGTAATACTCAAGTATAATCACAGCCAAAATGAACCATTACTTCTTCAAAGTTTTGGACAATCATGGTATATAGGTACGGTAACAAGTATACATTAAAAAATAAAGCATAATGAAGTAGAAGTTAGAAACTAAAGTACATTTTATATAGACTAAAAATAATGATTCCTTACCTGTAAAAGAATGAGAATTCCATTTCCGTCCTATGGTCCAAGGCTGCCCATCCCGTCGGTGCGGTAGCATAGATATACGACACATATAGAGGTACAGATACCGTCAGATAGCTCTGTCCTGCATTACGCACCTCAAAATCAGCCGCAACCTGTCCACCGCACAGATCAATCAATTCTGTCATGTGGTAGTAGGCATCAAATGTCCACGTGCAACTCTTGAGGTTCAAATGCTTATAAAGATCCAGACTTTTTTCCTCTCGAATGGATGGATCAAATTGGTATGGGAAGTCAAATCCAGGGCCTATGATGAGATTATCATAATCAATTGGCTCTAAGAAGCTGTAGTCTGCTAATCCACCGAGACTGGAGTTTGTGATCATATTGGAGCATATATGTTGGCCACGGTATACAGGTTCCGTGAGCAAAAGTCTGATATTATGAATAGGCATGGTAGATATTAAAGGCATCATTCCGTCTTGGTGTGGTATCTCTACATGGATGTGGATAGAATTTGGATGGTCCGTATGTGTCGGGTCTAAATATTTCAAATTTGCGATGAAAGACTGGGCTTGGAACCCACGCATGGAACCAGCTGTAACCGGAGTGTGGCAAACACCGTTATCCGTTCCTACGGTAATGATATTACTGCGTAATGGAACGCCGGGACGATTGCTCTTATCGTGCGGCTGAGCAACACAACGCACATGCATTCTTCTGCTGAAATATACACTATCAAGGACAAATCTGTTGCTGCTTGTGTAAGGTGTGGCATCTACGACTCGTTCAAATGGTGCTCGTGATCCTTCGTTGTCGGTTGGCATGGCGACCTCCCAGATGTATTTGATGTTTGTCATGTTGATACCAGAATCAGCACACATGGCACGTGTCAGGGTGTATTTTGGATAACGAGGATCACATGGCTGGTTTAAAAAAAAAAGTTATCAAGTTATTTATACATCGTGCAAAAATGAATTAAATGTACGGTTGTGAAATAGATGGTGTGCCTCAAATACTGGAAAAATGTGGCTTTTAGCTGCTTCCCTAAGATGAGAGGAAATACTATGTAAGTGTAAATGCTCAGAATCTGGGTGGTACAAAAGATTTTGATGAAAACTCAAAATCACCCAAAAAACCTGAACTAAGGCTTCTTTTTTTTTTTTTGAATACTGATTATTCATCAGATAATATCGTCAACGTGACAACTGTTTAAACTAATGCTCTATAACATATAAACAGGTTGGTGAAAAGTGATGTATAAAACAAATCATGCTAACATGAATCAAAGGAAAAATTCAAATCAACATCAGCTTGAAATAAAACAAAACTTTGAGCAAAAAATGTGAAAGTGTTTCAAAACAATGAGCTCAATAACACTTGACCAAGCTTACAAAGAATTCTGTGAAGTGGGGTGACTGAACAAAACTTTGACAAGGGAGTTTGAGAAACCAACATCTCGTCAAACGGTTGTTTGTTAAGAATTTCAGCCTTCAATGGTGGATAGTTGAAATCCCTTATAAACCACCATCAAACGAGATGAGTCTTTAAAGGGGCATTGGACAAAATTTCGAAATTTCATTTGTAGATGATTTACACTTCACATGCTATAAAATATCAGTCAATTACCAGATATCGGGAAAATTTCAATCAAAACCTTCAGAAAAGTCAAAAATTTGCATTTTATTTTGTTTGTTGAACTTGGGTATGAGGCTATTCTTTAAACATATTTATTGATGCTATATATTAAGAAAAAGCCAAAGATTTGTTTGTAAAACATTCCTTTTACATCATAGATTGCAGATACATCAAAAGAAGTTTGAAGTTTGCATTAGATCTCCTGAAAAGGCCAATTTTAAAAATTCAACTACAGAGGGCAGTATTTATTGTTGTCGACAACGATAATTAAAAATAAAAGAATATCTAAATATTTTGATATAAAGGGTTTGAATTTGACAATGAAACTTTGCATGCCGTTATTATCACCGCTAATACTTCAAATGATGCAAAAATCTTGAAATGTTTGGGGAAAATTTGGGGATGATGCTGAACTTGTCCAATGCCCCTTTAACAAAGCACCTTGTCAAAATTTTGTTTAAAGTCACCACGACATTCAAAGTCACATTAGTTTATGATAGTATAAATGTGACCCGTCATATCGAAAGGTACCTTAAGGGTCCCAAAATGAAAACTTATTTTTTGGTCTCATCTGAAAGATTATAAATTAAGTTTTAAAATTACACCTTGCTTTTGGTAATTGGATGTTCGATTGCAAAGTTACATCCAAATTGGTAAAAGGCATCGGGCTGATTCAGAAAACTATAGTTCTGAGAAAATCCGAGTTATTCTACCTTGGTAGTGATTTTTAACTATGCTCAGCTTCAATGGCCCATATCTCGTAATTAACTATGCCGGCCTTAAGGTACCTTTAGATATGACGGGGCACAAATGAAATGACAAATTTATTCAAAGAAATACAAAATAAATGGCGAAAAACAATGTGGCTGATACACCTACACCGTCCCATTTCATGCACTAATGTCTGAAAGCAGATATTTATGAAAGTAAAAAAGCAAATCAAATAATGAGGTCAAGATGGCATGGCAGGCATTTACTTCAGATTCAACATTACCTCTGTCAGTCTTGTCAACCAGAAGCATTTATAAAAGATAAACATGACAAATTAATTAACAAAGATGTCATCCATGGAATGATAATAAGCAGCGCCCAATTCCTATAAATTCCACATGACCCAACTGTTTAAAAGCTCTCTTGATTACGCAGTACATCATTTAAGCTTAAACTTATTGATCCAAAATCAAAACCATAAAAATCAATACTATTTTTTAAATTCCCTTGATTCCAAATTGTAGATTCTGGAGTTAGGTTGTTCAACTTACCGTAACACAGACCAGTGGGTACCCTGGGGATGGGTCGTTGTCAAGACCAGCCTCTATGTCATCATAATCCATCAAAGACACGACCTGAAATAAACAGAGGCAAATTATTTCATTGTTTGCCCTGCACCTGCATTTCTGTGACGCTTATTACAAGCTGAAAAAAAATCAACAATTACAGTAAAATGTCTATATGTTACAACTGCTGTAGTTTCCAAAACGTAGTGTTTATACAGTTCTCTATACAACAAGATATTGATATGCTTCGTCACCTTCCTCTTGAGGGCTTGTTGTGCCATCTATGATTGTAATCCTACAAACCATAAGTTTCACCACTTTAACAATCTTTTATGATCATGATTTTTTAACTTCTTGTCCCTGAACGGGGAAAACGCTACTCAGCTGATAAGACCAATCCAACATCCATTATTAAACTTACAATTGGTGGAGCCGGTAGAACCACACTTCCAGAAGCCTCCTCATCTATGATAGTAACCGTTGCTATGGTAGTATCCCCTAGCAATGCATTGAATGGTTCGTCTGGTCCTAACACGACTGAGAATGTTTCGTGCCACTCCATGTCTTTGTTGTAAATGATCTCCACTTGTATATCCATACTTTGAACATCTACGGAAGATAAATATAGAGGGAATGTAATTGATGTGATCATACCACTAAGAGAATCACCGGATATATTTCGTATCATAACCTATCATATGGAGAAGCAAATGAAAATTGATTTTTTTGGTCTCATCTGAAAGGTTATATTTTAAGCTTTAAAATGCAACCTTGCTTTTGGTTCTTGAACGTTTGATTGCAAAGTTACATGCAAATTGGTAAAAGGCATCGGGCTGATTCAGAAAAGCATAGTTATGAGACAATCAAGTTTTAAAGTTTCTGTACTGGTAAAACTTGAATGGAGAAAGGATTTTATCTCAGTTTTTAAAACATTTGTCTTATGTTTTGGATGTTGGAACCTGATTAATATGATAGAATCCACTTTGAAGGTAACATTTCTGATGAAATTAGAAATTCGACCTTGGACATGATTTTTTTTAACTTTCAAAGCCTGTGAGGGTCTTTATTCTGTAAGTTCATCACAAATTATATCACACACACACATTAAAAAGTTACATATCAATGATATCTCAGGACCTGAATACTTTTAACATTAAAAACATACATATGCACAGCTGCAATGACCCGTATCTCATAATTTACTATGCCGACCTTAAGGTACCTTTCGATATGACAAGTCACATATTTGTTGTATTTTATACATCCTTTAAAGTTTCCAGGGACTCCCCAAGATTTTGGGCCTGGTGCTACCCATGCCCCCTGAAAACATTGGAACATTTCATTTTTAATAATGTATATTGATGTGCAGGGTTATTATGGGAGAAACGTTCACCAAAAGAAGTTTTTGTTAATTTTTTAAGATGAAGCTGAACAAATTACAGAAAAATAAACAAATATTATTGAAGTCATTTAATTTCCTACAAATCATGAACATCTGAACGCAATAAATGCGTGGAGTACACAAGCGTATCACCTTGCATAGTATGGAAGACTTATCTTTTCACGCGAGCGCATTTATCATATACACGATGATCGTTACACCTAGACTGATCTAAATTCAGGGAACAGTAGAGCTTTAAGTATGAAATAAGTTTTAAGAAAGTATTTCTCCACAAAATTACACATAAAGGCAAAAATGTCTAAAAAGCGGTTATTAATGACAATAATAACTCTATTTTTCGGTCATTGTGTGATTTCGTCGGTGATTGTTTTGGACAGAGGTATTTTTCTGAGGGAGCGCAGTTCCCAAAGAAAAATACCTTGGTCCAAAACAATCACTTCAGAATTTACACAATGACCTCAAAAAAAGATGATGTGCAGTTATGTTTGTCTAAATGATAGACAGTTATTATTGTCTAAATAGCCATGATGAAAAATGTGATGTGTACATATAGATAGTTCCATCCAAAATTCTTGATACTTTTATCTCAACATCTCAAAATCAACTTTTCTTTTCATTTCTTTTAATCTTCCTTACCCGGTAAGAATTTGAGCATCTGTGAATAAGCCTCACAACGGACTTAGCTGATCCATCTCTGGTACTGACTCGCACCTTGGAGGTTCTATTTGATCACCGGTTCAAATCACTTACCCGGTAAGAATTTTAGCATCTGTGAGTATGCCTCATAATCCACACCAGATTTAGCTGATACATCTCTGGTACTGTCTTGCACCTTTGAGGTTCTATTTTGATCACCAGTTCGAATCACTTACCTGGTAAGATTTTGAGCATCTGTGAGTATGCCTCATAATCCACACCAGATTTAGCTGATCAATCTCTGGTTCTGTTTTGATCACCGGTTCGAATCACTTACCCGGTAAGAATTTGAGCATCTGTGAATAAGCCTCATAATCCACACCGGATTTAGCTGATCCGTCTCTGGTACTGACTCGCACCTTGGAGGTTCTATTTTGATCACCAGTTCGAATCACAGATATGGTAACTACTGCTGGTTCTGTTGGACCTGCAGGTTCGCGGACACTATATGCCATGCGTTCAAACTGCAGTTTTGGGGCTGAGAAAAAAACAAACCAAGACTTATATTCTTACTATTACTGTAAAGTATAGAATGATAACACTGATTATTTCTTAGATGATATTTATAGAAAATGCTACAGGTTCAAGCGAGAAATGTCACTAGACTCTATCCGAAGCTAATGACTTGAGTTTTTTCAGTGCTCAGAAAAATGGACCGACACACCTCTCTTACATGAAAGAAAATCTACAAAAATATTTTATTTTAAATACAGTGAAATAAAATGGGAGTTCCATAAACCCGGGAAAAAACCTAAAATGTTCAGATACTTTTTTCAACTCTGCACAATCTAAATAAGTTTTAAAAAATGCCCAACTCTGTTGTAAGTGGCTTAAGGTGGCTTAGCACAGAAACAGTGTCGGACACGAGTGAGCTGATATCAGCGGTATTGGACACCATTTCAAAGTATTTATCTCGAGCTTTTAGCGTACTTTCTTTCGTACTGTATCTTGCGCTTTAATATAACAAGATCTGACACATGCGTCATTTTTATATTCACGCATTAGACCATGAGCGTTACTCTTGACAGCGCAGGGGCCAAAGCACACAGTGCTTAAGGTATTAGTCATTGCTAAAACAAGTAGAACGCTGGTTTACGCGATGCGTAAAATATGTCCCCGCCAAGTGTGGCGATCAGTAATTGGGTCAAGAGCTATCCATGGTCCAAATTAAATCCATATAGGGTCAAGGGTTCATGAGTTATAGCCGTGACCTTGAAATGACCTTGGATGACCTCTGGTCAACTTTTTGAACATTTTTGAAAATTTGACCTTGAATGACCTTTTGACCTTGACTGACCTTGACCTTGGATCAAGAGCTATCCATGGTCCAAATTTAATCTATATAGGGTCAAGGGTTCATGAGTTATAGCCGTGACCTTGAAATGACCTCGGATGACCTCAGGTCAACTTTTTGAACATTTTGATTTGATTTGACCTCAAATGACCTTTTGACCTTGAATGACCTTGACCACACCCCCAAAAAGTTGCGCAGCGCAAGTATATCCCGAGACCCTTCATGTCACCAAGTTTCGTCGTTACCGTAGGTCTTACGGTCCTGGAGATAGAGGCAGGTTAACATTTGGGTTAACATTTTTCATTACAGACACACGGACACACAGACACACGGACGGAGCTCATTTTATAGTCCCCATCCTGAACTCGTTCGGCGGGGACAAAAAGGTTTTTTGCTTAATATCTCAAAGAGTAAGTCAGTGACCATATTCTTTTATTACGGATTTTTAAAAAACTATATAAGGACCAAAAACATATGTGAAAAAGAGAGGAAAAAATAGAGCCGTTTTTTATTTATAAGTGTTTATGTCTGATTTAATTTGATTTTACCATAGAAGTCAATGGTAAAAAGTGGTAAACCATAGTGTTTTTGAAATTGATTTTTCTCAAAAACTAAGTCGGTGACCCCCATTTTTTATTTCAGAAATGTGATCAGCACATATGAAAACACCATATATCAAAAAATTAGAAAAATAAATAGAGGAATTGGCCACCTTAAATGCATAGAGACAAGTTGGTTAATAATAATTTTTTAGTGTAATTTCCAAAAATCTATAGTTGCCACAATTAAGTAAAGTTTAGTTGATAATAGACTCACCATCTTCTTTGTCTACAATGATGACAGTTGCCGTTTTATTTTTGCCGACCTTGGCTGGGCAGATGTCATTGCCTTCTGCATTACCAAGCTTCAAATAAAACAGCTCGTCTACTTCATATGTGTTATCTTCAACTATGCTGACAGTACAGTTCTTTACCTAAATAGAAGATAAAAAGCAAGTGTTCAAAATTTCATATGCATACTTTTTCATCGTTATTTTGGTTCAATTTCAGTGACATTTTTCTTTCCGGGCATTTTGTGTTGGGACATAAACCTTAAATATAGAAGGGAGATCCCAGACTGCCTATACTGCCAAATGTTATGACATAGGGCTCAAATCAGGTGTAGCTGAGTCAACTGGAGTCTTACCAAAACCAGTTTTGAGTGCAGATATTTGGTTGAATGTAGAGACAAATCGTGCAAATACTACTTTATATGCAAACGGTACACAAAATGACCAACCTCGTAAGGTGAGCACGTGTTCTCAATTGGACCCATCTTGGCTGCACATTATTGCAAGACAAGTGCATTTTTGCCAAAAAATCTGAACACTTCTGTCCAATTTGAGGTCTATGCTGGAATCAGAATGGTGACAAGTCTGGAATCTTCCTCCAATTCTATGGTATAAGTTCAAACCAACAAAATTGTAAGGACAAGACTGTACTTGGCCTCCACACAATTTTTTTGCTACCAAACACTTGGTTATGATGTAAAACTGACATGCATCTCCAAATAAAATAACTTCCAACACTGAGTTAAACACAGATTAACCCTAACTTTACACAGTCCACCAAATCCAACAAGCAAAAATCAAGAAATTTGTCTTTAGTCCAAATAATGGGTAAGAAATGGCTGCCATGGCAGACCATACTCGGTGGTTATTACAGTCAGTTGAATGGTTTCCTTTGCTACAGAGTAGATAAAAATACTAGAACTACCATGAGCATAGAATGTTATATGAATATTCCCACAGAATCCGAATCAGATTTTGCTTCTCACCTTGTCTCCTGGCAAGAAGACCACCCTGAAATCATCAGTGTTCCCACTGAATCCAAATGAGATTTTGCTTCTCACCTTG
>JXSR01S022521.1:22168-32951 GCA_000969725.1 Ophiothrix spiculata
GTGAGGCGTATAGCGATGCAATTCCGTGGAGTGGTGGAAAGGGTGGCTAGTAATTTTCTCTGAAAGTTTTGGCACAAAATATGCAAATTTAGTTGTTTTTTAAGCAGAAAATATACAATTGTTTGAGATTTTTGGGACTTAGGCTGAAATCCGAAATGGGGGTAAATCTTAACCCCACCCCTTCAAAATGTTAACCCCACTTTATTTTGATTTGCGCACCACATATGCAAAAATTGGCCCGATCGGCCATTTAATTAAAGAATACGATGCGTTTTAAGATGGTGCTTTTACATGTAATCTTATGGAATCTGCGTAGATAAAACTGTCCATTTCTCTTAAACGGAGCGTAATTTTATCGGGAGCATATCTCGGAAACCGCATGCCCTACATTAATGATATTTGGTGACTGGGTAGAGCCCGAGCCGAACTGGATCCAGCAACAATTTCGGCGCAAAATATGCTATTTAAGTACCTTTAAATGCTTTAAATTGCATATTTTACAAACCGTGCACCCTACATTCATGAAATTTGGTGGGTGGGTGAGGATAGAGCTGCGCTTGTGCCAGGTACAATTTGAGCGCAAAATATGCTAATTAAGTATTACCTAATTTGCATAATGTATGCATAAAATGTTGCTTATTTTTCAACTTTGTCCGATTTCAAAGATTAAGGTGTCAAATTGTTTGTCTTTAACCAGCAATCAAAAGTTTCAATGGTGACCCCATCGTCCGACCTTTCCCTGGGGTCAAAGGTCAAAAGAAAGGTCAAATTATCAACTTTGTGCGATTTCAAAGGTTAAGGTCTCAAAATATTTGTCTTGGACCAGCGATCAAAAGTGTCAATGTCAAAGGTCAAATTTTCAACTTTGTCCGATTTCAAAGGTTTGGGTCAAAGGTCAAAAGAAAGGTCAAATTCTCAACTTAGTCTGATTACAAGGTGGAAGGCGGAGGCATCATGATCGACACTCTGTGTCATGAACCGCGCGGCCCAAGAACCACGTATTCTAGTTTTTATATTTTCATTTCAATTTTTTTGGCCACAATAGAATTAATTATGTTACATGTTTTTTTTTCTTTTTTTCACTTTTTTGGCCATAATAGAAAAATTTGCGTCGCTCAAAATTTATTTTTCATATTTTTAGGCCAGAATTGAAAATTTATGTTTTTCAAAATTTATTTTTCACACTTTACTCTTTTTTGGCCATAATAGAAATGAAATCATGTTACTCAAAATTTTTTTTTTTCCTTTTTCTTGCCATAATTGAAATCAATTATTTTACTCAACATTTATTTTTCTCTTTTTTGACCATTAAAGAATTAAATTATGTTACTCAACATTTATTTTTCATGATTTTCTCTCTCTCTCTTTTGGCCATAAAAGAAATAAAGTTACGTCACTCAAAATTTAGTTTTCATTTTTTCCCACTTTTTTGCTCATAATAGGAATGAATTATATCATCCAAAATTATTTTTTTCATTTTTTTTTGGCCATATATTAAAAGGTCGAAAGAAAGGTCCCATTTTCAACTTTGCTGGATGTAAGTTTACATATATTCAGATCATACACATGTTTAAAAAGATGGGAAGCATCTGCATCTATGATGCTCTCGTTTACACTTAGCTTGCCTTGATTTCAGAGAACCTGGTCCAATTGCCACAACATTTTTTCAATCTTTTTGAGATTTTGGCACCAAAATGTTGCTCATATTTTTCTCAAAAGCCATGTGAAATTTCACAGCTGAGTTATGTTCAAGTTTGGAGATATAAATGAATATGTGTCTAATTATGTTAACCATAATTTTACATAGTAACGTATAGCGCTTCTGAAATACAAATTTGCCAATAAAATTAAAACAGTTTGACCCATTAAGCTAAAATTTGAAATTTAGACCATCTTTCATATGACATTGAAAATTACAATTTTAAAAATCAGACCAAGCTCCTTTAAAGCAGACTTCACTTAAATATTTGAAAATACTGAAAGAAAATGTCTATCACCAAAATATAGTACATAGTAATCAAGTCATTGACCTAAAAGTTGCATCTGGCACTGATCCTTCATTCCACACTTGAGCCTAACCATCATCCCACACATAGGCAAGGTGCTAAAACTACTCTTGATTACTGTAAAACAAGAAATTGCTGCAATTAAATTTCCCTTATTACCAGATACAGCAAAATTTGCCACTACTATTAAAGGTGCAATTCATGATTTTCCTCTTTTCTAGATAAAAAAAGAAGAAGAGTACAACATAAATATATACTGAAAATTGCACTTGATTCCGTCCATTCGTTTCCAAGTTACAAGCTTTTCAGCATTTTGAAAATCCCCATAGACTACTGTGTTGCAATTACTGTCGGGGCCCCGACAATAATTAGAAAATGACACATTTTCTCACTTTTCTCAATAATGCAAGCACATATGAAAGAATTGTTGATTCTTATAAGCTAAAAAACTCAAATTTGATAGAGATGACCTTGAGGGAGAAATGTGGATCATGAATTGCCCCTTTAATATACGTGATTTCAATGGCATGATGCAATTGGTGAAATTAAAATGCCACCACAAACCATTAAGCTAGTTCAAATGTTCTGTCCGTTATCTCGTTAAAGGACAAAGGATTTGGATAAATAAATCAAATGACAATGGAAGTATCGAAATTAATTTTACCACACAAGACGCCTGTCAATCAAAGTATAGGATAGGCTATTGTCTTTGACGAAAAGAATAACGGCTAGAGATTTTTATTTATGCTTTATTTCGTGTAAACACAAAAGGACTGTCAAGAATTCGCAATTTCTCAAGTGGGTAATATCCATACTTATTGACTCCAGTGAATAGAATAAGTAATGAGTTAACAAAATATTTTACTACGGATTACAAAATGCATTGTTATGCACGAACAGAACATTTGAACTGGCTAATTGTCAAATATTCCACACATATTCCTTGTCTTAAAGTAAGCTATACATAATGAACAACTAAACCACAGCTTGATTATGCTGTAAAAGGTACTTATCTCGAATAATAAAAACAATTAACTCAATAATGAAAACCCACAACGCCAAGTGTCTTTCACAATATCCATCACATCAGTGATCAGAAATTTGAAGCTTGGTAATGCATCGTTGATGCCCTCGTTTATAAGATTTTACCTATACAGATTTTGATTGACAGGGACACCATAAACTTTGATCTAATTGGTATTTCATGTGACTTTATTATGAGTTTAATGTAGCTACATTAATCTTGTTTTGTTGTTTTTGTTTCTATAATTTTAGTACAACAACGTATGGACAATTACCCACAAGAAATTCTCAGTTAAAAAGCTGTGATAAAAATATTATTTTATCAATTACTACTACTACTACTACTACAACAAAAAGTTATACCGCGCCAAAAACCAAAAACAAATTTGTACTAAGGCGCATATAGACAAAGTCAATGAACAAAATATATACATGCGCAAAAACATTAGTCAGACGATTCATTGGCATGCTCATTGAGTGTTGTATGTTTCTAAAATAAGTGGGTATCAATTCAGTATAGAATACTTTTTGTGAACATTATATGTTTTTTTGCTTGAAAAGGTTCATCAGGAATGTCACATATAAACATGATTAAAATTTTCATTGGAAAATTCCAGAAAGAAAACTCACATTTTCCAGACGGTTTCGACAGACATGCTTCTGTCTTCATCAGTGGTTGGCTGATTCAGCTGACGTCATCTGCCGATGACGTCACAAAATGGCATCTAACTAGATCAGCTAGGATCACCACCAACCACTGATGAAGACAGAAGCATGTCTGTCGAAAGTTTTCTTTCTGGAATTTTCCAATGAAAATTTTATCATCATGATATGTTGGTTTTTTTAATTTTCAGAGGCAAAGAGAAAAAAGGAGGAGGAAGAGAAGGAAGAAGAGCCATGGACTGAATTAGATGTTTCCTCCCCAGAGCTAATCCTAACAACAGATAACATACAACATTCAAACAAGGTAAGATTGCTAATGTCAAAGAGTGTGAGTTTAATTACTACCTAATGAGGAATTTTGGCCATCCATTATGAGACAATACCTGATAGTGTGTTCAGTGTAAAACTCAGTTGAGCCGCGCGTTGAAAATCATGGCGCAATGTAGGTATATGCACATATCCAAAGCAAACAGCTTCACTGGATTTGGAATATTTCATGTTTGAATAGGGGTGAACATTTTTGCTATGATGATGTTTATTGTTTTTGCAATAAATTTACATCATTCTTGGTTTACAAATCACTATATTTGTGACTAAGAATGAGAATAAATAAATATTGTTTTACCTGTCATCTATCGTCTCATAATAGATGGGCATACATTATTTTATTCTCTAATTGACTTACAAATAAAGTATTCTAAAAGTAAGTCTGATTGCTTCATGTAACATAATATTTCAAACCTCCAATCCATTGGAGTTCTATATTGCATCGTCTATTATACGATATGTGTTGGACCAAAATTTTTCATTTTATATTTTGCCACTGAAAATAAAAATACCAGTGTGTCACACAGACACTGAAGTTAAACTATCTAGTTTAATAATGTTTAGTATATTTTAAACATGTAGATGTCTTTAATCTGTAACTTTGCATTTGTGGAAGAAATAAATCTTATGTCTTATGTCTTATCACTAATCATGCACTGTAAATACGTGTGTAAATGAGTTGCCATTGATTACAAAAAAACTGAATACTTCAAAGACTGCAATATTGTCTTTATTGCTGTATTAAATAATTTCTTTATTATTGCTTGGATTTTCAGACACTTTCATCATTAAATCTTAGAGTTGGACCAGAAGAAATTTCTAGAACTAATTTTATAAAAGAGGGGTAAGTAGATTCTGTATTAATTGTTATAGGCAGGAGCGGACATCCGGGCGTTTTGTTTACATCCGGGACGTTTGTCCAAATAGCACGGTGAAAACAATTGCCGACTTCCCATTCAACTCTATAGACCTTTTCAAAATCCATTTGGAAATCTCCGGTACATTGATCACATGGCCATTTTTTCAACCAATCACGTACAAGCTCATTAGTACGCACGATTTTGTCAACAAAGTTTTCCGAAAATTCTCTCGCATTTCAGTGCAATAAAAGTGAAAAATGAATGGAACCAGACCCATACATTATTAGATACGCTAATTCTGAACAACTTTTGGCTCATGGTACAATAAGCTCACAGATACAAAGAGTGAAATTTCCATTTGAAATCGGCTGATTAAGCTTAAGATTTCAAGTCACATCAGGACGTGCACGTGATCACACTAAAAGTGACTCTTTAGTGCAACACTAATTACAAGTTCGAATTCATACGCAACCAGTTAACGAGAACGCGAACTTAACATTCTGGTTATTGTGTTGAAGAGTCACTTTTTCTGTCGGCAATTGCCAGAAATTGTAAAATCAGCTTCGGAAATTATCGGAAAGTCATGTTTTGAAAAGGTTTATAGAGAAAAGGTCGGCTCGCCGAAACTTTGATTGATTTTAGCAAAGTTTCAAAAATATTTTGATTCCAAAATTATATGAGATGTGTGGTATTCAAACCACAACAAAATAACAAACAGCTGATTATTTCAAATATTTTTTTCTCGCTAAAAAAGAAAGAAAATGAAGGGATGCCTGGCTGAAGTATTAATTGTTTTCACCGTGCACATTTTTAACATTGTGCTGCGTATGACATAGATCCGCTCGGCCCTATAAGAAGGATTAACCCTGGCTAGTTTTCATTATACTGTTACCGTATACCCTGGCCAACCAGATAGGTGTACTGCTAAAATGTAAATTTTGCAGAAAATGTTATATCTTCACTAATAACCGGCTAGACAGGTTCAAAGGGTTAAACTTTAACTTTACTTTAAAACATACCTCGTAGATCTTTTGATAGGCCCGATCAAGAGATGAGATAGTGTGCTTCCCATCATCCATTGCTTCTTATGGGATTAAGCTGGTTTCAGACTTACCCGTCGTGTTGTCGTACGACAAATTTTTTCTGTACGTCAAAAATTTAAAGTGCGCAAACTCGACCTTGTTGCATCTGTTTGCCGTACCACAAGCCGATATATCGATTACCCTGTTGTGATGATCGCAACGACACAATATTTTGAGTGGGAATAAATTCAACTTTTCTTGCGACAGACCATTGCGGCAATATGCAAATATGTCGTGCTACATTATGACAACTCAAAATTGCAAATGTTTGGTCATGTGCCGCAATGTTGTGTGCCGCAACGACAGCTACTCTGAAACCACCTTATATAGACAGGAAATTATGTCAATAGTTAGTGATGAAACCTGCTCAAACTGCAAAATTATGGCAATCAAATTGATCCAGGGTTATTTCATAACTAACTAATCACATGCTTTTCTCTTGACCCCGTTCATCATCTTTGGCCACTTGTGAGTTAAGAAATATCCTAAAAACTAAACTTTTGGCACCAATGTTCTTGGGTTAAAAATTGTAAACAATCATTCCCAAATCCTTGAACACTTCTTGCTAAACTAGTCATTCACAAAATAACATTAAAAATTCCAAGAATACTCTTAAAAACTTCATTTTTGGCACCAATTTTCCATGGGTTAAATAAAATCTTTAACACATCATGCTAAACTTCGATGCAAGTCTAAATTTCTTGCATTGCACTACCGATGCACTCACGATGCACTCGTACTCCTGATGCCATAGTGGGACCAAGGCACCAGATTAATCATCAGTTCCAGAGCAAAATATCGTCCTCAAATTACTGAGTTGACACCAGCTATAATGCTGCTTTGATTTTGTTCTCTATAAACCTTGAAGTATGCAGCAAGCAGCTGATTAATACACATAAACCAATATGACCATACGGTCAAGTAAATTAGTCAGTATTTTTCGAATCATTACCACATAACCAATCTTGTTGAATATTCATATGAACTTATGTTCAATGTTTGTCCATGTAGTAGCAACAAATCTAGCCAAAAATGATAACCAAAATCATGAATCATCCATGTACAGAAATATTAATAAGCACAATCCTGTCTCTTACACAATACAAAACCACCAGTTCACAATGTTGTAGAATAAATGGGATATGCTATGGAAGTCTGATTGCTTGTTGCATACTTAAAGATTTATAGAGTATAGTTGGCACTTTGTAGTTTGGTTTCACACTTTCCTCAGCAACAAGAATTTTGTAGTAAATTTGCAGTTTTTTTACTTTGAAAGTTGATTTTATTTTAACTTGAAAACTTTTGCTGTATGACAAAACCTTTGTTTCTGTTAATTGTATCAATGACATCATGTAGCTTTCTGCTACAATAACCAGAAGCAAAGCATTTGTTCAAAACTGTGACATAGTAAAGCAAAAGAGATACAAAACTAGATGAGTAGGCCTATGAAGGAAGCAAAGTTATTTGTCAATATTTCACATGTTTTAGTGTTTATCTACTTTTTGTTCATTTCAGATGGCACAGGGTCAAAACAAAGATGGGAGACAATACTTCAGAAGTATTCCCTACAGAAAATATAGAATTTGGCGAAATGAAATTCCAGCCTACTTTACCACAGGTAAGATTTTTAAAACGTTGGCTGGGTTTCAAACAGTAAATAACAGGGATGCCACTCAATACTATTCAAAATGTCTGAAAAACCCTGAATTTTCAAATTTGCCTATTCTTTTGTACAGAGAAAGATTGACAAAAAAAGTAGGAATTCAGACAAAAGTCTGAAAAGTGGCATCCCTGAAATAAAGAATTTGGGTGTTCTGAATTTTGCAGAAAAAGTTGCAAAATTGATCAAAACCAAACCAAACCTATTTATTAGGGCTCCATGGCGCATACAATAAAAATGATTATGATTACGAATTCTGGTATCAGCAATGAGATCTGGAGCAATTTGAAAAGAAATTTGCAAAGATTGTTTTGCTGTTTTCTTTCTTTTTTTTTTTTTTTTAATATTTTGTTATGCAAAATACAGAATATCATTTTTGTGTACATGCATACATGTTTATCAAGTGTAAAAAAATGTTGAAATGCCAATCTGTAGAGATTGCCTAACTTTTCCACATACTTATTTAGCATTTTGCAAAGTATACACTTCAAATGTTTGTGAGTGGGATTATTTATGTTTGTCAAGGGGAAACAGGTGATGCAGCTGTACTTCCCTTGCCTTGCTCCATCCTACTCCAATGAGCCCAGAACTGTCACAGGTTCGAACCTCGGTCCAGGCGCTGTATGTGTAATTAGTTGCCAGTCCAAATTTGCTTTTACAAGTTTTCCTCTGGGTTCTCCAGTTTTCCTCCTGCACTAAAACCTCTGGTTCTTTTTATGAGCTTACAACTCCCCTCCCATCCCCATCCTACACACTTGTGCCCTTCAGAAAGAATGAGAACCTAATGGTATGCACCAAAACAAAAATACAAACGCAGTGCAGTGTTGTACATTTGAAAGAGTTGCATAGTTATCACAATAGCTGTATGGTACAATGATTTTCAGTTTGTTGAAAACTTGTTCACACCTCGAGGACTTAACTAAATGCTGTGATAAAGTTAGGCAAACTCTTCTAGTTGGTATTTTAACAGTTCTCAAACACATTACAACATGCACATTCCATATATAAATTCCACCCATTATTTTTCTACACTTTCCCACACAAAATATGAAAAACAAAATGAACTTGTGGAGAAGTTAGGCAGTCTTGAACAATTCTCCAACACTTGACAACGGTGGGAAAGTTATGCAATCTCTTCAGTTTGGGCATTTGAACAATGCTAATATTAAAAAAAACCAGTATTAACATTTTATAGCGCCTTTTGACCAAACAGGATAAAAAGTGTTTATGATTCATTTAGTTATCTAACAAATTACAAGCATGTATGCATGACCTTCAGTTCTCGCACATTAAAAATGAAATCTATATTTCACCAAATGAAATGCAAAGAACCAAACAATCTGCCTTTGTATTTCGGTCAAGGTTGCTCCAGATCAAATTACCGATACCAAAGTTCAATCCTAAAAATCTTTTTTGTATGTCATGGAGACCTTAAAAATTGATTAAATTTGGCCACATCATTAAACAGATTCATGTCTGTGGGAAGTCATGTGAAGAATTCACTCATTGGGTACAGTGCAAGTGTGTGTAAGAGCCAAAACATAGTCGGCCTTCAAACAAAATTTGTGCTACTAAACATTTGGTCGTGACGTCAAAATGACAATTGACTTCAAATAAAATAACTTCAACACCGAGTTGAGGCCAAATAAAATTTAACGCTAAACTGCACATGTTGAATTGCCATATACATTGCCTCAAATGTTTGTTACTGGATTATACTTTAAATTTGATCGCAAATATATGGTAACGTCACGACCAAATGTTTGGTAGCGAAAATTTTGTTTGAAGGCCGACTATGTTTTGACCCTAACACATTTATAAAATTGAAGTTGCAAAAGTTTATCCACATCCATTTTTGTTAAGTATTTCAACATCTTCAACAATTTATTGTTTTTGTGTATTTTTCTTCAGGGCCAAGAGAGTTGGATTAGTATAGACAACGACAAGTTTGAAGCTATGCCAATTCATATCAAATTATTACGCAACAAGTTAGCATTCTTCACCAATCAGCCAGTTGTCAGTCAGCAGACGTGACATATATGCCATTGCTGAACAGTAAGCAGATATTTAGGTACCATCAAGAACAACTTCTGTGAGTCCATGAATCTGTCAGATGAATCAAGAATATGCGCTAAAGGATGTGTCAGAGTGTCAACTGTGTTTGTCAAAACACTGCCACGGTGGGAAAAAATATTTCAAATTTGCAATCCAAATCATAGGTTGATGACATTATTGCAACAAGCCAATAAATTGATAGCCTTGGCATTTTGATCCCATCAACACATCAAGATCAGTTGAATTGACAATAGTTCATAAAACCCATGTCATATATACTAGCAAGATGCAAATAGCATCTGGTTTGATTTCAGACATAATGAAGATGCTAACCAGACACTAGCAAGGTAAAGTCTGTTCAACTTTAGCGTATCTGTACGTCATAGGCTTCAAGTAAATTGCCAAGTCGGTTGTTGCCACAGTTAGACATAATCAGTGTTAAATCAGTTCGATGGAACTCACAGTTCGGATACGTATCCGAATTTGGATACCCACGTACATTTTGTATCAAAATTGTGATACCTGTATCAAAATAAGGATATGGAGGGGTATCCGAATTCTGATACGCCTGTCGTGGCGCAGGAAACAAATCGATAGCGCAAGCTGGCAAGTACATGTAGAACACCTTTCTTGCATTTATGATAAATTTATCTGTGGAAATGTCATTTCCATCTATGCAATTCCAGCGGGACAGCTTTGAAACTATGTCCTGATAGCTCCTTATCACAGAAGGCAAAATAATTTGGCCAAAACTTTCCTAGAATTTAGATGACAAATGATGATAATATTATTGACATAAGACATAAGATTTATTTCTTCCACAAATGCAAAGTTACAGATTAAAGACATCTACATGTTTAAAATACACTAAACATTATTAAACTGTAAGTACAACATTGTGGAGGAGAACTGAGAAGAAAGCATGTCAAGTCCCAGACTCCTAATATCATAATAAAACATAAACCCATGAGTGCATACTGTCCTCTCCATCCACAATGCGATGGCCACAGAAAAGGAGAGGACAGGATATTTCATTAAGATGATAAAATTATAAGATTCACCCATCAGAATAGAAAAATATTAATCATGACATACATAAAATTATCA
>JXSR01S022522.1:12852-27573 GCA_000969725.1 Ophiothrix spiculata
ATCCATATGCTCAGGAAAATGTGAATCCTAACTATTTTTTAATCATGAAAAGATAAATAGTTTCCACTGCCTTTGCGCGGACTCGAACCATGGATTATGGCTGAGGTTATTCATGCATTACGAAGTGAGTGCTCTACCGCTGAGCTATCAAGGCAGCGTTGAGATGGTGAACTAAAATCTAAAACATAAACATTAGAACATTATTTTTCTTTTGTTTACATAAACAAATGGAATGCTCAATTTGTAAGCAAATTATGCAAATGTGTATATCAGACAAAATGTAGATAATGTAGATACTAAAATCAGGCTATTCTCAGCTCGAACTCAGAGTCATAATTCACGCCCGGTTTTTCGGGCAAAACAACGCGGGTTTGTTACATTTTCATTCAAAATCAACACAACAAATTTATAGAATACTATTTGTAATTCCGAAAAGTATCAAGCCTACAATCTGTCAAAATTTGAAAACAGGCGAATCGTTCGAACATCATAACATTTTAAGGTTTCGGCGTTAAAGGTGTACATTTTTCGAAGTAGTTTATTGACGTAATTTTGACCTTGATAATGGACGTGAAATCACTACTGAAGTTTCATGTATAAACTAGAGACTCTATTACATATGTACGCCAAAAATTATTATTCTGATATGTGTAAGTAGGTAAAAAGTTGCAGTAAAGTTGCTGTTGGCAAAAATGGCACCCATTTAGGGACTGTAGCCTTAAGGAGTGTGTCAAGGTATTTTAAGCCATTTAAGGCACCATTAATTTATCATCAACCATTTCTTCATAGTTTGGTACCTTATCAGAAACTGAAAGGCCAAAACCTGTCCAGGTCTCGCTTTTTTGGTAATGCGGGTGGTTACCCGGTCAAAATACCCAGTTACCCCCCCCCCCCCCCCGGGGAGTAAACCAATTATAATATCATGATATGGGGCAATTCATGATCTTAGTATTTAGCCAGTAACTTACTGAGTAAGATTCCTTGACTGGCATATCATCCGCATATGTAACAAAGTCATTCTTTCAAAGGTGCTTTCATTTTTTCACAGGCCTTCCGATGTACAAAAAATGTACATACATCTACAGGCCTGAGAGAATTGAGGTGAACATTTGGCAAGATTTGCTAAGTTCAAAGTGATGATTTCAAGAAATTGGAAAAAGGTCAAAACAATTTGACCATCAAATAGGGAAGAGAAAACGTTCATTGACAAGAATGAGGTACTTGATCATCTAATTTAATCCATACTTTAAAAAAGATCAACCAAAAACGCGAAAAAATCACTATCTGCAAAAGCAGTACGAATCGTATTCTACAATGTGGTAAGCAAAAACATTTTCCATACGCCAGATCTACTCTCCTTTCTCAAAAGGTCATCTCTATCAAAATCGAGTTTACTACAGTAGAAACTCATTATAACGAAGTTGCTGGGGACAAACAAATTACTTCTTTATATCCAAAATTTCGTTATATCAGGGTTTTTAAAACAATAAAAAACAAAAGAAATTAGTAAAATGGTACATGAAAATTACTACTTTATAACAGGGTTTTTCTTATATCAGATTTCGTTATAATGAGGTTCTACTGTAGTATTTAGCCAGTAAGATTCCTTGACTGGCATATGTAACAAAGTCATTCTTTCAAATGTGCTTTCTTTTTGTGAAAAGTGAGACTAAAGTGTCATTTTCTAAAATTATTAAAATCTTAGCCTCTGAAAAGCTTGTAACTTGAAGTTGAAAACAAATGGTTGAAATCCTGGGGGGCAGTCAAATATGAAATGGATACGGTGTAAGGCCCGCGCTCCAACAGGCTGGGGCATTCGGTGAGAGCACAGACTGGATAAATGAGGGGTCATTGGGTGAGAGCAAAATACAAAAATATTAGGTCAAAAAATTGGTCAGAAAATGAGAGGTCAGCATGATTTTAGGTGGGTTTTTTTCTTGTGGTATAAAGAGCACATGGAATTGTAAAAAAATCTGGGGGGGGGGGGTACTTACATTGACGGAAGGTTCGGGTATGTGCCCTCAAGACCTCCTTTTCGAGCCTCCTCTTCTGCTCCCCAAGATGCTCTTTCAAGATCACTTCAGTTCCAAAGACCCCATTTTCAATGAATGACTCAAAAGTGTGTTTTACTATAATAGATGTATTCAAGCTAATTTTGAGCGATTTTCAGCTCAAATAGTCATATTTTTATGGGAAAAAAGCAGATCTTGAGACCTCAACTCAGGAAAAAATAAGTTCCATAGGCCCTATTTAGGCCAAAATTTTTCATGTATCAAACTATCAAAATTTGGTAAAATTCATAAAAAATTGTACTATTTACATTGTAATTTAAAATCAGAATTTTATCTTGAATAATTGCCAAAATGTGCGTTATTTTGGTGCACATTTTGGAAATTTTGAAAAACTAACCCATGAAAGGGTTAAATTTTGCAGAGCTACATGTACATTCAGGGTTGTCACGACTCACTACGCCGGGCAGTGGCAGGCAGGCCCACCTGGCACTCTTAATTTCCACCCAGCGCTCAGGCTGATTTCGAGGTAAAATATCCGGCACTCAAGGCTCAAAAGTTACATAATCAATGAAGAATCAATAGAAAAATGACCTATTATAATCAAAATTTCTATTTTCTTCAGGCCTTGAAATTTCAAAATACCTGGTGTGCAACAAATAGCACTTCTCAAGACATTCAGGTGTGCTGTAGGCCCGGGGGGGGGGTACTTACATTGACGGAAGGTACGGGTATGTGCCGCCCTCGAGACCCCCTTTTCAAGCCGCCTCTTCCGCTCCCCAAGATGCTCTTTTCAAGATTACCCCAGTTCCGAAGACCCCATTTTCAAAGAAAATGATTCAAAAATGTATTTTATCATGTTTTCATGCTAATTTTGAGCGATTTTTAGCTCAAATATTCGTATTTTTATGGGAAAAAAGCAGTTCCTGAGACCTCAATTCGGGAAAAAATCAGTTCCATAGACCCTCTTTTTGAACAAAATCCGTTCTGCAAGACCCTATGTTCGATATCGCGGATCTCACATACCTACCAAAAAAAATTTCGAGTACCCCCCCCGGGGCTGTAGGTATGCAGATACCTACCAGATTTAGGTATGCTGAAAATCGCACTCCTCAAGATCATTTTAGGCGTGTGATGGTGTGCTATCGCACTCGCACGCCTCAAAATACAAGGCCTGTTTCTTACTATTTCACAAAAATTTTAACTGCCTGGTGACAACCCTACCAGTTACATTATCAATGTACTATAAATTGAAATTGTACTTTTCTTGATTTCATTTGGGGGAGCAGACATTTTTTCTGGGGGGCTCCCTCCCTCCCGACCCGCTCCCTCCCTCCCGACCCGCTGGTTACGCAATTGTTTCAAATAACTTTTTCCAGTTGATGCAAGGAATTTAAAGAGGGGAACTGGTACTCACCGCCATTTTGATTTTACTGCCGTGTATTAAAATCCTAAGGGACGGCAGCGATCTTGTCGCTCATGGAGGATGAGATATTGTACCTCCGGCATTTTACAGCTCCGCGTGCCACACTTCGAGAGTCTTCGCAACGGATTAGCGGGAAAATTGACATACTTTGATCAGGTTAAGGTGATAGTCTGTGTCACAGACCAATTTAACACACCACCTAGACACTAACTTGCAAAATAGATTTTGCTCATGCCTACGGTGCTTGCAAAACTTAGCCTCTGGGGAAAGGCTCGCAAACCTCCGGCCTCTCAAGACGCTCGTTGTTAGTGATGATTTACAAAAATTGTGTCTTTGATATATATAGTGTATAGCACTGCAAAGCTTTCTCTTTAACTCATACTATATGTGACGCGTTACATCAAAAGGTACAAGTTGTCTACCTTTGACAAAATTGAGATTTCTGTGTTACTTTAAAGAGAATAAATTAAGCTTTGAAATGATACCTTGCTTGTGAAAATTGAAGTTTAAATTTTGAAGATATGGTGAATAAAGATGACAATTTTCTTATTATTTTCTTTATAATTTACGAGCTTTATTTGCCTGTATCTCAAAATTTGCTTGGCCGAGAACTTGTACCTTTTGATGTAACGTGTCACATATATACTTGACATGGCTTTTGCTGCTGCCTTTCTGCACTGCACGGATGGCTTGCAATCATCTGTGATACCTAGTTCCTTCCCTTCTTTTTAGCTTTGGGTATGTTTTCATCACTAGTCAAAGATGAAACAAACGGTTGAGATTGTAGTTAAAATCACACAAAATCAGCAATGCTTGCAGTATCCATTCGGTATATTATTTGGTTCCATTTTACTCAAATAAAATCCATAGTATTTGATCTAAAATTTGAGGAACCAAGTGCTTTTATTGAGGCCAATAATTCAACCAAAAAGCTTACAAAAGGACATGTAAACCATGGTATTTTGGCTTCCTTTTTTAAATTCACGCATTGAGCAGCTGGTTAATGCGTGACAAGAATATGTATCAAATTTTTACCTAAGGGGTTTAGTAAGGATTGAAAGATTTAACTGTCTACCATATTGAATGCATTGTAAATCTACCTGGCAAAACTTCAAGCTTTATCATAGCTCTTACAGAGCTCGCCGATATTAGTTTGAAATAAATTCTGTCATAAAGGGGATGTCGAGCGCGAAGCGCGAGATTGATATTCCAAAGCACAAACTTTATAGCCACGAAGTGGCGTTCATGAAGGGGGATGTCGAGCGCGTAGCGCGAGATTGTTGGGGATGCAACTTGTCGAGCGCGAAGCGCGAGATTGATATTCACAAAATCACAAACTATAGCCACGAAGTGCCCTTACCATGCTTAGTCCAAATACAGGCCCCATTGAATAGCACAGGTTAGCCGACCATCAACAGATATGAGTGGCGCTGTAATATATACCAGGACAATCAGTCACTATGGTGCGGAGCACCATCAGTCACGTGTGTGTGAAGCACACACAACAGAGCCCGATAGAGGGGGTAACTTGCATTGATGTGAATTAGCCTTCTTGTATTGAACAGCAATACTGAACTTAAACTCTAATACATATATTATAGGTCGGCTTTGGCCAAAGCTAGCTTTATCAATGCCTTCTCACCATTTATGAAAAAAGCTTCCATCTCAATTTTAGTGACAATGCTATTGGACAAATACATTTTTCCAAGAATTTTTTTATATATTGCAGTCTGGCCTGTGGAAACAACAATAAGGTTCCAGTCAAAATAGAGACTTTTCAATGTGTTTGTAGTCAAATTTAAAATAACCTTAAAGCAATACTATAAAGTGTTTTATCCATTTTTCGACAGCAAAACAATTTTTTGACAAAATACATTTGAAAAGGCTTTTAGATAAGCTCATTTCTTCATTTTATGCTGTTTTTACTAAAAACCATTTTTGATCAAAATTTTATAGTATTGCTTTAAATTAAATAAGAAAAGCTTTATACGTCACATGTTATCTTATTACACTTTGACATGGCTAGATGATATTGTGATGAGGCATTTTTTATTTTCAGGAAGACATAACTTTCATCTTTCTATGCCCTGCATCCACAATTCTTGTCAAGAGCAAATCTTAGAGCCATATATAGGCCTATGCCTTAAAATTGATGATATTTACTGAGTGGGGCTGGGGCTGAACTGGTGTCGTGTTCAATTTGAATGCAAAATATGCTAATTAAGTAACTAATTTGCATAATTTCATATCTCCTGAATTGTAAAGGGACAGTAATATAGAACTTTGTGACTTGAAGGGTCTCGAGTTAAACTTGCGCCTCAAGTTAAACTTGCACCTTGAAACTTTTTGGGGTGCGGTCAAGGTCATTCCAGTTGGGAATGTTATTTTGAAGATCAAATACTAAAATGTTCAGAAACCACCCAATGTCATACTTAACGTTTCTGTTTTCAAAGAAGCTCAGAAGCAAATATATCAAAATATACAATCTAATTATTTTGTGGATTCTGAAAAAAAGGAAATGGTCATGGGATCATATTGAAAAAAATGTTAAGGATGAATGTATGCATAAGGCACAGGTATCTTTTATCTCACTGGCTATTTTACAAGAAGAAGCTCACACCACTCATGGTTAGTCCATCTAGATGGACCTCGGAAGCGAACGCCTATGGCGCACCTATAGCGCTCGCTTGTGAGGTCCATCTAGATGGACCACTCATGGTTTGAAACATACATGCTCTGAATGTATCTAAATATGTCCTTAGGCCTAGATATTGTTGTTGATGATAATTCATCTTTGTCACTAATAAAACAAAGCATATGCATGGTTTCAGAAGTAGAATCCAATCAATGGGTCAAAAAATATCATTGAAAAGATGCTAGTAGGGTGTTCTAAAATCATAAAATATGTTGAATTTTGTGTTTCTATTATTTACTCAGTCTTTTAATGAATCATGGATGGATGGATGGGGCAGGCACTGGCAGATAAAGTTGATTTTCTCTTTCATGCAACTCTCTTGAATGGACCCGGCGAGGCGGCAGCGCCAACAGTATGGACTTCCTGTATTCTGAATGGCCATTATGACAACATTTTATTACATGACCCAGGTAGGACAAAACCAGAAATTAGATGGAAACATTGTTTAAGTCTGTATCCATGATTAGGCAAGCACATTTTGTTTATTGAGTTACATACAGCTCAGGCGTAGTATTTGATTGATCTTGCTTATCTGTAACTGAAAAATTATTTTTAGGCCTTAAGAAGATCTGACAAATAGTATACCTAAAATTTAATACACAAAATCTTCTTGCTTAGTACATATACTATTTGGTGGACATCCAGTATGCTAGAAATAAAATTTGTGGACAATTAAAATTCATAGATGATGTCCACTGATATATATCTGTTGATGCAAAAATTTCTCTTTGACAAAATGTTCAAAGTCCAAAGTACAGAATTCTTTTAATATTTGATGAACAAAACTGTAAAATGACATCCCATTATCATGATTAGTCAGTCAGCTAAAATGTCAACTTGACAATATTACTGCATACATGTAGAACATCTGAGAATACTATCTTTGAAAAAATGAGATAAGATGTATTTTTAATGGTAAATATTTGTATAAAATTACTGTAATTTTTGAATATTGTTCAAAGGGTAACTTGGACCTTTTTTTAATTTGGCCCCTATCCTCCTCCCCTGCAAACAATGTTGAGATTTGCTACTACAAATCTGCTAATGTGTTGGCTTCCAGCATTGAAGCAGGGACTTGGGATTAAATATCACCCTAATAAAACCTTAACTCCCAAAATGCTTAAAAACTATCCAATCCAAATACGTCATACAAAAAATTTCCTGTTTGCCCTGGGATTCGAAGCCCCGACCTCTCACATCCCAGTCCAGAGATGAGACACTTGTATGCGGTTTCTTAAGTTTACAATTAAACAATGGCAAGCCACCGAGTATGACCAGCCATTGCAGCACTTTTTTGTGCATCTGTAGCCCCCGTCTGTGACGTATTTGGGTGAATTTCTTGATTTTTGCTCTTTGGATATTGTTGGTCTGAGGAGGGTTAGGGTTAAATGTTGCCGTTAAAAGTGCCCCAACAGGTTTTTTTTCACACAAAACACCCCTGTTGTAAAATATCCATTGTAGTGTATCCATTCAATGTAAATAAGACTTTGTTTGTGCGACATTGACTGACAAAAAATATAAATTTTGCAGCAAATGATAGACAAATAACAACAAGCAAGATAAGTTAGACATGTAAAACTATTTTATTTGAGATCTACAATTTACAGATATGTGCATATTGTACAACCACTTTTTACAGATGATTTATTAATTATTATTACAGTAAAATGAAATTGTTAATTTTTGCTGTTATCAAGTTGAAATAATTCTAATTTAACTACCTTTAAGGTCTGATTTTTACATTTGCAGGATTGTGTACAAAGACTTATGAAGATCTGAACCCCCGGGATCCGAACTTCAGAAAAAGGGAATTTTATGAAATATTGTAAGTATACAAATTGAAGTTTTATTTCAATGGTACCTGGGGTGGGCTTGTATCATACCCAACTTATATTTTGATAGAGGTACTGTATAAGTGGTATTTCATCATGTGAATGCAAGAAAGTTGTGTCTGCAATGGCTGCCCTAAGCTATATTTATTCTTCAACTTGTCACAAGAATGTGAAAAATCTCAAAATTTCACTGTCTTATGTCAGTGGTTCTTGAAATGGTTCTTCAGGTGACACCTGAAGACACCGTCACCTGAAGAACCATTTCAAGAACCACTGACCCAAGACTGGAGATTTTACAGTGTGCAATTCAAATTAATGACAAATGGCAGCTATTGCAGATACGACTTTCTTGCACTCACGTGGCGATTTTTAGAGCTACATTTTCACGTTTTTCAGGCTCAACTCGTCTAGCATGGAATTAAATGTACCTTGAAAATGGTCTTTGTATACTGCCGCACGTTTAAGAATTAAAATTTGTGAAATGATTTAAAGTTTGCCATGAGCAAAAATTGCTGCTAGCAAAAATATTGCCGTTTACAGTATACAGGAGAAAGTGTCAAAAGGAGGGTGTTTCGCTACGCATCTTCCTGACCACTTTTGTACTAAACAGCCCCCCTTTTCTCCCTGTTGGAATTTATCTCAAGTTCAAATATTTTGCCTGCACAATATTAGAGGATGGATTTTTCTACAAGTAAAATTGTAATATCCCAATTTATAGCTCTTTTTACAACTTCAAGTAACTATTTTGCTGCTAAAAAGTACTGAATCATTTCTTAAACCTACAAATTAAAAATCTCTATGTACATGAAGTATAATTACAATTTACATAAGAAATGATGAAAAAATTACACAAGTTGCTTTAAAAGCAGTGGAATCTTTACAATATATAATTGAGGTAATAGTAAACAGTTTTTAGAGAATTTACAAAGTTTTTTTGTACATCACACATGATCAGCTTTACAAGATATGTTTAGATGATTTGATATATACATTATGTAGAAACTGCAGATTTATTAACAACAATCAGTCACTACTAGACTACTGACTTCTATTTTGATAATCATGCAGATTAATCTTTAAAAAAAATGAAGTGCAATATCACTCACAGTATTACAGATTAAATAGGTCTTTTGTATCTACTTTAACCCTCTTTATCCTGAATTGCAATATAGGTGTGTATAACCCATACTGAATTAATTTACACGCAATACGAATTAGAACGCCTGAGCGTTCTCTCGTAAGCTCCTTTGGAAACGCTCAGGCATTCTATTGGATCAAAAGGGTTAAACTCGCACTTGTGGTCAATTGTCAGAACTGAGCCAAATTTATACGGTTCTATGACATAACAAAAAATGCTTATACATATTTTCAGGGTGAAATTTTGCCGTTTTTGGCAAGGATGAAAATAAAAATCTTATGAAAATTCATTATTAATCAAAAAAAGTTGACAAAGGACTATTTGCTAGATAAATCTAAGCAAGCCTGTAGCCAGGGGTGGGGGTGTGGTGGGGGCATCACACCCCCAAATTTGACAATGTACAAAAAAGGTCCACAAAAATTCCCTAAATGTCCACAAAACACTTTAATGTAGGTCGTTTCTTAATAAAATACTACACAAAATGCTTGGAAAACTACTTAAAACCTTTTTTTTTTTTGCTTGAAAAATCCTGGCTACAAGAAACTAAGCATACATGCAGAAGCGTGCCCAAAGGGGGGGGGGGGGGGCATGTGCCCCCCCAGTTTGGTGAGTCAGTAGGGGGAAAAGGCCCATTCGGGGATCTTGACACAAAAAAGATAGAAAAGAAAGGGGAGTAGAGAAAAAGAATCAAAAGGAAAGAGAAGAAAAATAGTTTTAAATGATTTTAAAATCATTGAAAAACTATGGTTTTTCAATTATTTGGGGTACGCCCTAAATTACTGCCATCTCAGGCGTATGGGGTACACCCTAACTAACACTATAGTATAACTAATTTCATGACCTCTTACCTTCCAAAACACTACTCCCAGGCAATGTATACAGTTCATAAAGGTCTATTATGCTAATGTTTCATTGAATTATGTAGAATATTTTTAAAGATTAAGTTAATTGTCTTTAGAAAGTCAGTTTACAGGTCAGGCGGAAAAAGTGGTCCGACTGGAAAGGGTTAATACTACGCTCTGCATTGCCGGTGCATAGCAGCGTATGTACTATCAAACAGAGGTGTGATGGTAAAAAAAAAAGGCAAATGGCATCAACTGTGTTGAAATAATGAAGAAGTGATATAAAACTCCTTATACCAATATTTGGCTACTATAAGAATGATTGTAGGCCTATATATTTTGTTGATTTACGATTACCAAAATGAACGAGGCTACACAGTATCTTTCTCTCTTTATACTGTTGTCTACAGAAAAAGAAGTATGCCCTCTACATCTATGGCAGACTTGCTTCAGGTCAGGAAAAATGATTTTTCTAGAGTGCAGTATGATATTAATCTCGCTCAGCTGAGTTCAATCATTGATTGAGTATGGTTTGTTAGGCCAAGCCAATAAACTTTGCCCAAATTTTGACAAAATTTGACGGGGAAGTCCTTATTATCTATTATTTTTTTCAAAACTTTCTAATTTCTATGTAAAATTCATATTCTTTGTTGACACATTTTCAACAAAGATGGAAATTTGTGCCCAAAAGCGACAAAGTGATTTTTCAACCGACATTTTGAAACAGTTTGTACAATTTTAAATTTGTTTGCTTTGTTTTGGTTCTTTTGAAGTACTATATATCAGTTTCAACACAAAAATCCTTTCTGAAAGTGCTTTTACATGATGTGGACCTCTTGACCACTCAAAGTACTCAAGGTCAGTTTTTACTTTTTCATGACAATAATGGTGCAACAAGTATTCACTCTTTATACATTTCCAATAGCTTCCAATGTATTTTCTAATGATAACGCAGATTTGATGATGGGAAATCAATAACTACTATATATATTTTGGGATTATTTATATGATCACCTATTGATCATTGAGTGGCAGACCTTGATTTCTTAAGTGTTTAATACAATTTCAAACTTTCAATAAGAACATTTCCACAAATTTTTAATTCCAAGTAGAATCAATGCTAGTTCCTTTATCGTTCCCTTATATAAGAGGTCTTCATTGTTATTTCAAGTTCAGAATTCGAAATATGCACAGAAGTGTTTGGCATAAAATAATTTTAAATGTTATTTAGACCTGAACGATTAAATGTTTTGAAGCCGAGGGGGGGGGGGCACTCCCATACATTAGCACGCATCATGCTCCTGTCAATAGACCCCATTTTAGTTGCTGTGCTCTCACCAAATGACCCCTGGCTCCCCAAGTACTCTTTTCAAGATGACTTCAGTTCCCAAGACCCCATTTTCAATGAAAATGACTCAAAAATGTCTTTTATTATGTTTTCAAGCTAATTTTGAGCGATTTTCAGCTCAATTAGTCGTATTTTCATGGGAAAAAGGCAGTTCCTGAGACCTCAATCCGGGAAAAAATCAGTTCAATAGACCCTATTTTTGACAAAAAATCCGTTCCGCATGACCCTTTGTTCGATATCGCGAATCTCACATACCTACCAATTTTTTTTTGGAGTACCCCCCCCCCCGGGCAAATGACACCCTTTTCACTTAGCTGATGACCTCTATTTTTTTAAAGTCCATCCTTTAATGGGGTCTCTCACCCAAGCTACACTTAAAGACACCTTTTTGCTCAATATGTTTATTTGATGTTCACTGCTTACTACATTTTCTAGCTCAGCGATTTCTCAAATGTCAAAATAAGGCCCATTTTATTTCAAAACTGACAAACTGACACTGAGTCATTATTTACAATAAAGATAGATACTTCATTTACCCATTACTTGGCAGGAGAACGTTGATTTTTCACACCGCTGACACACAAATACGTTGACGCATAGATCATATTCAAGCAGGCATGACTTTAAGAGGGCTTGATAGTTTTGTTTTGATACTGAAATAAAGTGTTTCTAGATACGTTTTCACCTGCGTTTTCAGATGTTTTTCTGAGTTCCGCGCAATATGATAGACCATTTTTATTTAAGAATATGTTATCAAGAAGATGGTTTTGTCCATGCACAGCCACTTATTTGTAGGAAAAAATTCTGATTTGTGGTTGCAGAGTTATTGATTTTACAAAGGTTTGCCAATTTTTTTGGAAGTGAAGAAAAGAGAATTTCAGTTGTCTACAAGTTATGTGGACATCCATGCACACTCAAGAATTTTCTTAATGTATCTGTTAAATCACATGTAAATAAACAACAAGCGGCAAAAATAATGACTGTTGGGTGTAATTTCTGCGCCTGTTCTTCCGCCTAAAGTAATTTTGATCAGCTCTTTATCATGCGGAACTAATCATCTTTCAACATCCCGCGCATGTGTGGGCGCAAAAAGCTGCAAAATAACACCTGTTGTGTGTGTAATATCTGTGTATTGACTAGAGGTGTAACTGGATTGGTGCCGTGACCTTGCGAAAATAAAGAAACTAAAAGATTTATCCCCTAGACTGCGTTCTCCAAAATTAGTTAAATTAACAATACAAAAACCTTCATAACTTTGCAACGGAAGGTCGGATTTGAAAAATTCAAACGGATTTGGATTCTTTAGATCACATGCTTTCATTTAAAATTCATTTGAAGCAATTTGATTCATAATTTAAAAATCACCTGAAGTGTCTAATAAAGAGCTCGAAATGACCACATTTTATCATCCTTTACAATAAATGATCCCATATTTTACAATGCATTTGTGCCCCTACATAGGAGCAGGTACATCACTAATTTCATATATGAGTACCCCAAAATGCTATCTAATTCAGTCTCAACTATTAGCCTAGTTCAATTGTTTGGTAATTCATAACAATGCATTTTGTAACAATTTTGTTAACCCATTACTGATACTATTCATTGCAGTCTATAGGTATAGATAATTGCCACTTGAGCGTTTGCAGTCTGTAACAATTCTTATGTGTTTACACAGCAAAAGCAAAAGTGCCTTTGCTCATAGAAGATAATAGACTATCACTTGTTTTGATTGACAGGTCTCTTTTGTGGGGCGAGACCAAGTTGATACTTTTTTGTCATTTACAATTTTGTAAACTATATTATATGTGAACTAAAACCTTTGTTTTTTAATGAGATACTTTACAACAGATGTGAACTAAGGTATTGGGTAGATTGAATGTTGTTTACAAAATATTTGTGTCTTGTTGACAATTCTTGATTTAATCTGCATAATTGCCATTAAATTATCTTGTTTTTGTGTCATCCAAAAAATTACACCCATAATAGTCCACTCTTGAAGTCACCAACCCATTAAATGCAATCAGCCAAAAAAAAAAAAAAATTCCACTATAACAATTAACATACTTTACTTTTTGGATTGAACCATAGTTTTATTAAATTGGACGTCAAGCATATTCGATAGAAAATGCTTCTATAGCCGTGTTTTCACGAAGGTTTTTGCTTGGTTTAGAAGACTCGCACCTAAAGTTAAACCAACCGCAAAGCCAGAGTGTCTGTCCTCACTGTGAATTTAGACTCTAGTCTAGCGAGAGAGGTCAAAGAACTTTCCCTAACCTTAAGTCTAAATCTTACTGGAAGTGTCTCGTGACCCGTAAAATGATTGACAAAGCGCGCCCATATGATCAGAAAACGTATACAAAGATGGTGAGGCTTCGCAAAAGAAGACCGATCTGTGCAGAATTTGGTCATTTATTGCCGTAAAGTTCATGTCAGACTGTTCAAGTTCAGATATTTTGAGCTTTCCGACTAGTCTTCCACACTTGAGAAACAGGCATATACACCATGAAAGGAACAGCTCTGGAGAAAATCGAGTACAATTCTAGAACAAGATTGGAGTACAGTTTTAAGTACAATTTTAGTACAAAAAATTTGTTCTAGAATTGTAATAAAAGTGTACTTGAATGATATTCCAAATGTGCACATTCCAATCTTGTACTAGAATTGTAATCGATTTATACCAGTGAAAATTGCTCATTTCCTATCTTATATTCGCCACAGAAATACAGTGCAAAACTGCAATATTGCAGTTATGCATGCGCTGGCAGGAATAGCAGATATCGCCGAATGTCACATCATTAACTCTCGGTTAAGATAAAAGATCGCATCTTCACGGCGTTTTGACTCTCGGTTAAGACTCTCGGCTAAGCAAGATCAGGTTAGCCGAAAGATAACCGCTAGAAAGTCTTACGGTTAAAATTCACTATTTAGACTAGAGGCTAGAGAAATGAGTTGCATTCTGACGGCGCTTAGCCGAGAATTTAGACTAGAGGCTAGCGAATTTGGCGTTAACCGAGAGTCAGTGGGAACGCGCCTTATATCTATTAATTCTTAGATTAATTATTAGGCCTACAGATCTCCTGTGGCATAACAAGGCATAGGCTATAACCCACTGAACTGTCAATTTTGGTCAGGTCTGATTTGACAGAAAAAATGACTTGGGTTAGATTCAACTAATCAAAATGAACCCTACATCACCTGAAAGAGTAACTTTTCAGCCATAAAGCTCTTTATTTTGAACTGTTTTCAAAATATGGCAAAGATATTCTACATGTTAGTCTATCGGACATATTTGTTCATGGAAAAATGAAAAATAAAAATGCTGTGATCAGGTTGCCGTGCTGTGTTTTTTTGAGCCATGTTTTCAAACAGTGCCAGATCTTCCGTCTCAACTTGTGAATTATTGCTGATTACTTAAATGTACCAAATTT
>JXSR01S022522.1:28003-47907 GCA_000969725.1 Ophiothrix spiculata
TGTTATTATTGATCCAATCAAGGGGTGTATTTGGTGTGGGGTGTAGGAGCATGTATAACGTGGATGCTTACCCTGGATTTTGTACAATATTATCTATTTATGTCTACAGAAGGCTCCCCACACTATACTTTGATCAACACTAAATAGGCGGGAATTATGAGGCTTTTCTTCATCCGCAAGTAAACATAATCCCAGTTACACGCGCACCGTAGATACTGATGCGCAAGTCACACGTGCAACGCATGCTGCGTCTTCTGCAGCTGTGCTGTGTCCAGCTATGCACGCGCTTATCTGTATCAATTCATGATGTGAAGAGGCCGGCCTATTTGGTGTTGATCAAAGTATAGAGGGAAGACAGCATGCACCACAGGGTCCTCCTGGGCTGATTCCACTTAACGTTAAGTGATGATCGCTAACCATGTTTTGATCATTAACTCCAAAAATGATCACTAAATAGCAAGTATGAAAACAATTTAGGGATCATTTACGGACTTAGCGGCCATAACAGGGATAAGGGATCATCGCTAAATGTTGGTGAAATCGGCCCCTGGTCTGCCCATGCAATCACGGAAAGAAAGTCTAGGTATAAAATCTGTAATAATGATTGGCTACACAGGTAGGATTTTCATATGAGCAGCCAATCAGAATTGTTCTAGTAGATAGCGGCTTGTATCCTAGCGATGATATTAGCATCTGTTGATAACAAAAACTCATGTTCAATTGACTTCTGACTTTTTGAATCTGTATACTTTTACAATTAATTAATGTTGCTATAACCATTTATCTGCTCATATGTAATGGGATCTGAAAACATGCCACATGTCATAATCTGTATGTTACTTATTTTAATTGTCTGCTTAATGTTTAACATCAAACTGTGGTTTAACATGTTAACCGTTGGAGACGTAAGTAATGTAGGGTTTACCATGTGACATTTTTGGCATCACATGTTATCATGTGACAATTTTGGCATCACATGTTCCTTATTTCCTAGGGTTCCCTCATTTCTTATCATATAATGAAGACATATCAAATGAGTAACATGTAGCTACTTTGTATCTAGAGAGGTGGGGGGGCTACTTAGTGTAGTAGTGGTTATAGGGAAGTGCCGTAAATTCGGGTAGCAAAATCACTCAGGCTCTCTGATATTTCAGTTGGTCCTTTGCAACATTTGGTATTTTGATGTTTGTCTTTTTTCAAAATTCTTCATAAAACCTTAGAAAACAACTTGTATCAAAACTGCACAAATTTGTGACAAAAATTGTGATTTTCTGATAAAATTTTGGGGAATTTGGTAGATGGATGTGTCCCCTTTTCTTGAAAATTGGCATTTCAGTGGGTGGCTTTTAAATTTTTTCCAGAGGCACATCCCTACCCAAATCAAACACCGCCCCCCCCCCCCCCCCCCCCCCCCCCCCCCCCCCGGCATAGTCCATCTAGCTGGACCTCACAAGTAAGCACTGTAGGCACGTTGCCATGCTTTTGCTTGTGAAGTCCATACATGTAAATGGACTATCCAGGCATTGTACCTTTGTGCTGGTTACCACATAAAACAATACAAAGTTCTTTTCTATAATTTTACATCTCAAATTTGAAATTGAAGTTAAAACTTACACATAGGCTAATTTTCAGTTTGTCTATGAAACCATGCCTGTCCATTCTACCTTACAAATTATTTTACACTGTTATTAGTTTGACGGAATTAAGAATCGGAAAAAAATGTCTGCATATTGCACTAAAAAATCCTTCTCCTATTTTCATTTTTAACATTCATGCATAGATGGCTACTGTATACAATACAGACATGCATTGATAGGCTATCAAACTATGGCCCCATTCATAAAAGGAGATTTAATAAACCTTAGGCCAGGCATAAATCATCGAATAGAGAACTTTCTTAAAATTCATGTTTTACTTCTTATTATGTCAAAACACAAAGTACATGGAGCTATCATTCTGTCTCCTAATCCTACTTCAGGTCATTAGGTGCTAAAAATAGATCCATAAAACTAGAGTAAAAAATCAACTCATGGAGTTGGACTAGTCTTGGTGAACACTTCAGGATTTATGCTAAGACTAAAGCTATTAAGGCCATACTATACTCGGCCTCCACACAAATTTTTCACTATCAAACATTTCGTCATGATGTAAAACTGACGTCTGACTCCAAATAAAATAACTTCAACACCGAGTTAAAAACATATTAAACTTTCCACTAAATTCCACATGTGTTGAATTGAATCAACATTTACATTTTGTCAAATGTTTGTTACCAGTCTATACTTTTCATTCGATCAGATTTATTTGGGGAAGTCCTGCTGAAATTGTGTGGAGCTGAGTATAGTTTGGCCCTTAACTCTTGTGAATATGGCCCTACAGAGAATTTGGTGTGTGTTATGACACAATACAATTGTGATTGTCGTCTTTATGAAGGTCATCCTCATCAGGTGGAACCAAGAAAGACTCATCCGCAGATGGAGATAAGTTGGTAGGTGTACTCCCCTGATAACTCCTCCTCTTCAATTCGAGACCAATCATCTTTTTAGGATCCCAGCTTCTCCTTTTTGGACTCTTTTGAATCGAGCGTGAACTTGTGTTTAACATGCTGGGGCTCTGATTATTACTGTCTGCCCTCTTATCCAGGGCATTCTCAAGGTTTTGAATTTTATCAGTTAATTCTTGTATACTTTGAATAATCAAGCCATCAATAGGTCTTGGTTTATTGCTGATAGGAGGTGGACTTGGCGGTGGCGTTTCCTCAATAGTAACGTTATGAGTAGGCGGACTAGCTGGTTCCTCCACATTAACTGTAGGCTGCTGAGGGTAGTCTTTTGTATTCCAAATGATTTCTGGATCATCATTTGGAGGGGGCTTTTTCTCATCAGGATTTTCTGGTATTTTTTCAAGATGGCCACTTTTGCTCTTTTTCTTTTGACGTGAATGGTCCTTATCTTTCTTCTTCATGTCCTTGTAGATTTGCTTGGCTGATACGAACGGTGTGTCAGGCACTTCATATATGGAGTTAAACTTTTTATAGTCTATTTTGTACTGTTTATCTTTTTCACTATCGAGTCTGATCACCGAACTGGAGAAACGGTAGCCCCACTTGATCTCAGATGGGATATAAGATGTGCGAGCTTGAGTCACAAGTCCGGTTTGTTGAACGACGCCCTCAAGAAAAATAATGATCTCCAAATTTGCATCTTGTAGGTCTTCTGCAGATAATTCATACAATGGACTCTTTTCATCAATGACATGACATATTATGACGGGCCAAATAGTTAAAGTACGGTCTTCACCCGTGGAAAAGGACAAATCCATATTATGATGATACAAAGGTATAAATTCTCCTTCTGTTGTCAAAGTTGGTTTCATTGCATACACCCTTACATGTGATTCATACAACTGACTCTGGCGAATATTCCCAATTCGAAACATAAAGCAAAGTTTCCCATTGCGCATAGCTATGACGGCATGACGACTGAATTTCAAGGTAGCGGTTCGGTTACTGGGAGATCCAATCTTGGCGAAAATCAACCCAAGCAAGATGGTGTTAAGGAGGTAACTAAAGATGGATTGGATGGCCCCCAAGGCAGCAGCATAAACGCAGGCTTCCGTTACAAATCGATAGCCGTATCCGATGGATGTTTGAGTTTCAACCGAGAACAAGAATGCGGCGAAGAATGTTTCCACATTGTAAACACATGGTTCTTCATACCAATCAAAGTTACAGGGATTATAATCACTATGACTGTCACTGCCTGAATCTCCCGGAAGTTGAACTGAAGATACTGCCAAAGTAACATTAGCGTCAGAACCCGGGATGCTACCCGGATAATCGTAATCCGACTCGCTTCCTGTGGTACCGCCAAATCCAAGAAAGCCAAAAAGTGGCTCTGACAGATCTCCATGCACCCAAGCTATCAAATACCAGAAAATGGCAAATATAAACCAACTTAGCCCATATGAAAGGGTAAAGATGAGGAGAATATATCGCCACTTGAGATCAATCAAAGTTGTGTAGGCATCAGAGATCATGCGAAATCTTCGATACTTCAAGTGAGTGTGAAGGATATTACACCTTCCATCTTTACTAATAAGTCTTTGAAATTGATTCCTTTTGCGTATCAGGTTGGTCAAACTGAATGTCCACTGAGAGGATTGACGCTGTTGAGAATATGGGATTTTAAGTGGTGAATCAAGATCAAATGGATTTCCTGCCGGTATCCCGTTGGGTTTCCTTTCATGAGAGCCGCCAATGTTTCCATTGTAAGTTGTATCTCCTCCATACATTACTTTCCTTGTTGGTAACTCCAAGTGATCTCTTTCCTCTTTCGACATCTTGAAGCACCTTGCCTTTCTGATATGATCAAAAATTGATAAATTATTCCAAAATCAGCATAATGATGCTTTGTAGTTTCATAACAATTGGTGAAATCTTAACATAATGATACATGACAGTTACGCATCAAATCAGTGCGGCTGGTATGTTATCAAACATCCATCCTCATCAATATCTCCCTTCATAATGAGTTTGTTTTTCAATTTGCATCTAATTTATCATTATAAAAGAAATTGTGCGCAATGCAAAATGTGGTGAATTTGATACCTTTAATATATTACACACATGTTAAAAAGCACTTAGAAATATTACAAGTTGCCTGATTCGCAAGCAATCTGCAATGTAGGATCAACACAGATTTATTGTTTCATATACCTTTGCGTGTCTAACCTTTTCTTACAGTAATTTTAATCATTTTTTGTTTATGTGGGGTTATTTTTTTTCATTGCTGGTAAATCTGGTGATCTGTTGTGCAAGGTGGTAAAGAAAGCAATGGCCTCCCACACTGTACTGCAAGCACACCATTCCTGCCGGAATCATCATGAGGCCATTTTTGAAATTTCAAACAAGTACAAGCTTGTCGGGACAATTTAAACCACTGGTGTATACTGATGTAGAATACGAAGGTTTCACATTTGAAATATTTAAAGACTACTTGTCCTTCAGAAGAAGTGGTGAAGAAGTTATATTGGCACATGGTATTCCAAATAAAAGTGAATGATGATAGTTTGTTGACAGATTCTCAAATTCATTTATATCAACCTTCAGTTACTGTTATAATTATTTTGGAATAAACCTGATTCTGGTAAAAACAGGGTGAAGGACAAAAAACATGATTCTGGTAAAAACAAGGTGAAGGATAAATATTAAGGGTAAAGGGAATCCATCTGCTCAGGAAAATATGAATTCTAACTATTTTTTAATCATGAAAAGATAAATAGTTTCAACAGCCTATGCGGGGACTCGAACCTTGGATTATGGCAGTTGTTAGTCATGCATTACGAAGCGAGGGATCTACTGCTGAGCTATCAAGGCAGCGTTGAGATCATGAACTAAAATCCAAAACATAAACATTAGAATGCCGTATTTTTCTTTTGTTTACATAAAAATTGAAATGTTTGCCTCATTGGAATGCTCAATTTGTAAGTTAATTATGCGAATGCGTATATCAGACAAAATGTAGATAATGTAGATACTTAAAACAGGCAATTCACAGCTCAAACAGGGCGAACTCAGAGTTGTAATTCAAGTCCGGATTTTCGGGCAAAACAACGCGGGTTTGTAACATTATCATTCAAAATCAACTCAGCATATTTATAAAATAATGTTTGTAAATCAATAAGAAGTATCAAGCCTACAATCTGTCAAAATTTGAAACCAGTCGAATTGTTCGAACATCATGAAATTATGAGGTTTCTTTAGGCGTCATTTTGACCTTGGTAATGGATGTGAAATCACTAGTAAAGTTCCATGTATAAACTAGAGACTCTATTCAATATGTACGCCAAAAATTGTGATATTCTGATAAGTTTAAAAGTAGGTAAAAACTTGCAGTAAACATGACATTCAGCCGACTGAGAGCCAAATGAAAGTATGCAACCCTGGGGATGAGGCTGTTGGAAAATAGGTATACCAATTAATTTTACATTTTGTGCTATATCTTCAAAACTACAAAGAATTTTGAGGTGAAATTTTGGATTTATAATCAGAAAAATATGGGCTTTCATTTGACATCAAAAAATATACTACTTCCGGTTGAGCACTGGGGGATTAGAATGTGATCGGAACCTTTAATATCAGGTAAAACAACTTGATTTTTGCAGAATTTCTAGAAAAACAAACCAACAACAATGACAAAGTCCTAGCAAATAAGTTTGTTTAAAAAAGATTTTATTATAAGTCAACACTCCCTTAACCAGAATAAATGCCCTTCTTGTTGAAAAAGAACCAATCCCTGAGTTCCTCTGCCCTGGTGCAGAATCATGGGACAAATATGATATCAGTGTAATACAAAACATGTCTAAAAAATGAAATAAATGAGTTACTGTAGGAATTGAAACTGATGGAAATAAGTCCTCTCCGGGAGTATTGAAATTATCACATAGTCTGTGAGCTTCGGGATCTCTGCAATGCGGCTCATGTTGGATTCCTGGTTGGACCAATGTTGTACCGGTACTTGAATTTGACTGTGGATCCATACCTGTCCAGGTTTTCTTTGAGTACTTCAGTTTCCTCATGCGTCTAAATTGAAAATTCTTATCAGTTATCTCACATTGCATGACTACCACTTGTTTAATAGTCGACTAGTTGGTATCAAATAGTAACAACTTCGACTGTCTTAGCGACTATTGTTGAAGTTTGATTGGCACTGGAAAATGTCCCAAACATGATCTTATCATCCAGTTAGCTCCAGTTTTGACCAAATTTAATAACTTCCTCCAACAAAATTTAACCCTTTTTGAAGATAAATCATGTTCTAAATATTATGTACAGTTGAATGCAATCTCTACATGTAGCTTCTGAAGGAAAACTTGTGTGGTTTGTAGCAGAAATGAATTAGTCGACTCGACTATTGGTCATTGATAGTATACAAATATTAACTGCTTATATGAGTGTGATGGTAAAAATAAACCATCCCTCATTGAAAGATTGATTGTTCCATTTCACAAGCCGATAGACAGTGAAATGGACAATCATTCTTTCAATGAGGGATGGTATATTTTTACCGTCACACAAATATAAGCAGTTAATATTTGTTTTATATGAGTAACTCATCTATAGATTCTAGTCATTTGATAACACATTTAAACCATTGTACTTACCCATTATCCATGAAGCAGAAAGTAATATGTCCCTATACTGACTACTGTACACTGTAGTTTTCAAACCAGTGCAATAAGAATCAATATACTATCAAACGGATGATAGTGATAGTAAAGACTATCAAACGGATGATAGTGATAGTAAAAATGACAAATGATCACGTGTTACAATCTTACCAATCACATGACTAGAATCTATGGATGAGTTATATAATTACAATTATCACAAAAAGTCACAACTTCGACTATTGGCGACTAAGTCTGCAATATGAATTCTATCTTTTACCCCGTACAGACACACTAAAAAGTCGTCTTAACTTGATATCGAGTTCATTTTTAATTTCAAACATGACCTCGGATTAACGAAAAGTAACTCGACTTACGACTGTTCACACATGGGCTACAATTTTGAAGTCGAATTGAAATGAAATTTACTTGTTCCAGGTCAATGCGCTGTAGAAGTAAACACGAATTCAACTCGATTTACGACGACATGTGTTCATACATACAAAAAGTCATCGGTTGTCGTCGTTAATCGAGTTACATCGAATTACTTACGCGACTTAACTTGCTTTTTAGCGAGTTGAAAATTTGATGTAAGACGACTTTTTGAAAGATGACTTAAGTCGACTTGAACTGTTCACACACAAGTGAATTTTGAACTCGATATAACTCGAATATGACTAAAGACGACTAAAGATGACTTTTTGGCTCTGTCTGAACGGGGTAATAAACTGTGGAGGTGTCCTTCAAATTGTAAGCACTAATTGGATTATCTAGGCTTTCCACTGAATGTGTAATTTGAGTACCCCCACTTTGTAAGTTATATTTAATTAATTCAACATTCCTTGTCAACAAGTCTGGTACATGATATATGACTATACTTAAAGACATTTTCTGATCTAGTCTAAGATGAAATCAACCTTAAGAAGTACAAAGTTGAATTTTTCTGATTGTAACTTCATTGTATTCCATTAAAGTGTGCTATACTATCATGCAAATGGGCTGGATTTTCAAATATTGATTGGGAATCCCTGAATCCCAGTCAAGTTAGTTCAAATCGTATGGCGCTCGTTTGCAGTGTGGAAGGTCCCAAGTCCGATCCCTGCTGGTGCCAAAAGTTGTTGGAAATTCCTTTGGACAAGGAAGCAACTGCTAATTGTCTTGTCAAAATCCGTAGAAAACTTGGGGAGCTGATACGGGGAGTGATGGTGCATATGTGGACTGATCAAGATTCAGTGCCCCTAGAGGTTGTCGCAGAACCTGAAATGATGGTTGGTGTTGAATGGAGCTTACTTGGGCCATTGTGGTCAGCGAACACCTGTAAAGTGTGCTGATGCTGCGTGGAATTACAAATCAGGGAGGCATAGCGCACTATAAATCCCCTGGGGGGGGGGGTTCTTAAACAAAAATTGTACGGGAATGCTCACAGTAGTCTTCAGAATTTTGACCATCTCCATACCTCAAAAAGCGTGATTTTGTGACCCATCTCTATACCATTTTTCTAGAAAAAGCATACAATTTTGGGAAAATTTGGTGCTTTTTCGGCAAAATTTTCCTAAATACACCCCATTTTGCAATAGGGTGCATTGGGTCTGTGACGAAAACCCACCCATCAATATACCAAAAATTACAAAAATGCACCCCAAAACCTTTGAGCATCCCCGTATACCATTCGTCAGAAAGAACCCCCAGGCATAAATCCCCTGTATTTATTATCCCTGAATTTGGATAAAAACTAGCAGCACATGCATTCTGCATGGCATAACATTACGCTCCACATTTGCCATTTACACTTGCAATTGCTGAACACGTGGGTTAGGATCAAGCTTAAGGTTAGGATTAGGCTTAAGGTTAAAAAAAAGTGAGGGTGTGAAGTTGCTCCGTGGTCGGACAGTCACGTAAAGCCGTGGGTCCCCTGTGCGAATGCTCCTTCATGGGGCGCTGCATACAGTGTATACCTGGTGAGTCTATTCTAAAGTTACTCCATAAATTCATAGTGCATTAAATACATCAGATCATATTTGATCAAACATGTATAATAGGCCCTACGTACTCAAAATTTAGTAGCATAGAGTTTTATCCAAATCTATTTTCCCCAAGAGATAATAAAATCGAGTGTTGGGTAAAGTTGAACTTCACTTTGGTGAGCATGGCTAATGCCTTTTATATCTACATTATATACATTTTGTCTAACATTAGCATTCATATAATTTACCTGCAAACTGAGCATTCCATGGAGGCAAATATTGCAATTTTTTGTAAACAAAAGAAAAATACAGCTTTCTAATGTTATTGTTTTAGATTTCAGTCTACGACCTCAAGGTTGCTTTGAGTTAGCTCAGCGACTATTTCCTCACTCCCTAATGCATAGCTAACCGGCGCCATAAGCCATAGTTCGAGTCCCCCAAATTCAGTTGAAACTATTTCTCTTTTCATGATTAAAAAATATTTAGGATTCACATTTTCCTGAGCAGATGGAGAGTATTTACCCTTAACAAATAATATGCAATTGAGTTTGATTGGTTTGTGTAAAAGCATCCCCACTTGGATTATATTATCTGCTGATGTGCTTCACTTGTAATCATAATGGCATAACATTCTGGTAGCATGACATCATATGAATGGCGTGACATCATCAGGTTCCTTACGCCCCCCCCCCCATGAGGCTTGGCGGTGATGTAGATTGTGGGGTTCGATGTGACAAACCACCCGTATCACCCCGCCCCATCCCAACCCACACTGGCAACAGGATTTCCAAATGGAGCCTGATAGGTTACCTGACGTTGTCCAGGCAGATTTGCAGCATAAATGAGACTATGAAACAGTAAGAGTACACCATGTCTATTATATGGGGTGAGGTGGGTGTTGTGGTACTCCAAAGAATTTTGGGGTGGTACTCAAAAAAGTTTTGGTAGGTATGTGATATTTGCGATATCCAATATAGGGTCTTGCGGAACTGATTTTTGGTCAAAAATATGGTCTATTTTTGCCAGAATTGCGGTCTATGGAACTGCTTTTTTTTCTTGTTAAAATACAACTGAGTGTGCTGAAAATTGCTCAAAATTAAGTTGAAATCTGTATAAAACACAGTTTTGAGTCATTTTCTGTGAAAATGGGGGTCTTTGGAACTGAAGTAAATTTGAAATGAGCATCTTGTGGAGCAGAAGAGGAAGCTTGAAATGGGGGTCTTGAGCACGGCACATTGCCTATAGTACCTCCGTTAATGTAGGTGACCCCCGGGACGCTAGCCTTTCAGTATCTGAGCGGTATGGTATAGGTACCTTTCAGAACATCGGTTGGTGGTTGGTGCCTGGTGCTTGGTTGATTTATCGTTAGTCAAGTTTCGGTTTGTAAGATTCTGCAAAAAGCTGCAATGGCTAATCTTTGCTTCAAATCTGTGCAGCATGCCCTGTGGCATCTCTTCGGCTGTCGAACACTGTCCGGTTTCCGACCAATGTCTGTTGGTCTGCGGTCAGTGTCCAATGAATTAGAGCTTGGTATGACTACATTGTAAACCTTGCCGCATGAATACATAATCAGGGTATGAATTAGGAAGATCTGTCAATTGTCTTTATTGATTTAGTGAATAAAGTGATTTGATTGTAGGTCAGTTTTGTTGTAAGCTGTTGTAATCAGAGTCAATTAATGTCAGCTAATAAATTATCTGATTGATTCTGCTTGAAAGTTTATAAATGCAGAGAAGTCTCTAAATTAATACAAACATCATTATATATGATTACCTTTTATATATGTTATTTATATAGACCTAAAGTTATTTTTATGAGATGTAATTATTTTTTACAGAATGACTTTTTATAGTGGATCATAACCTCGTTATTTCTATCTTCAAATTTCCGATGTGTAGTCTTATGAACTTAACTGAACCCAGACCTCCTGTTGCATGCATAAAGAAGGTTAAACAGAGTTTACAAATTGGGCCGAAGAATCAAGCTGTTGGTGTCATTAGGGCTGGTGGCCAATGTGTCTACCTCAGCAAGTGAAATTGATGGATCCCCATAGCAAAAAGATTTTTCCAGGAGACCTCCAGAAGACCTTAAAGGGGCAATTCATTTTCGACCTCATGGTCACTTCAATCAAAATTGAGTTTTTTAGCTTGTACAAATCGTCAACTGGTATATGATACGATCCCCAAACCATTTTTTCATATTTGCTTGCATTTTTGAGAAAAGTGAGAAAATGTGTCAATTTCTAATTATTGTCGGGGCCCCGACAGTAATTACAACACAGTAGTCTATGGAGATTTTCAAAATGCTGAAAATCTTGTAACTTGATGATCGGAATCAAGTGAAATTTTCAGTATATATTTATAATGTACTCTTCTTCTTATTTAGCTAGAAAACAGGCAAGGCTTTTGTCACACCAAAATCATGAATTGCACCTTAAAGGTCTCCTGATACATAATTTGCATGTGAAAAATTCAGGAGACCTTCCAGAGACCTGGAGGTGTCCTGGACATTTTTTAGGCAATTTAAGTAGGCTCCAGGAGTATCCAACAATCCTGGATCATGTTCCAGGAGACTGGGAGATCTCCTGGAATTCTCACATGCAAATTAGGTATCTAGGAGACATGGAGGTCTCCTGGAAAGCTGCTATATTTTAGTGTGTCTCGAGGCTACTTTCACCTATCCCATAATGCAGTCTGTAAAGTACCCAATATCCAGGTGCCCTTCACAATCAGCCATATTATTACATTGTGAGCAGATTTATGATGTGACATCACCTGCGCACAACGTATATTATGGTTGATACCGGAAAATTTCATGAACTCTCTATAAATATTTAACAGAATGCAGTAGCGTGCCCAGGATTTTTCCTCGCGTGGGGCTAAAGCCTGGGGATTTGCCGATTATGGGGGCTGAGTGGTAAAAATCATTAAAAACAGGTGGATTTTTCATGATTTTTACAATCTTGCAGGGGGGGCTTCAGTCCAGTGATAAATTCCAGGGACACATTTTGACCAAATAAAATAATGCTGTATTGGCATTTTGTAATCTTGAATATGAGCAAACTTGTTGAGTTGATTTATGCACATATGAAATAGATTCAACAAACATACCAGTTGTTAAATGATACCTTGTCATTTGGGTTCACTTTGGTAACCATTTATCACCATCTTGTCATGATGGGTATCATGGAAAGGTGTGATTTTGAGGCAGATTTGAAGTGCTTTCTTTTCTGTTAGAACCCAAAAGAGCTCAAACAATTTTATAGTCTAGGGGTAGAAATCAGCCCAGAAGTCTGTTTCAGTAGTTTTCAGTGGTGGCCTGTTCTCAAAGGCAAGTATACTCCAGTCACAGAGATATATACAAGAAGTTGTTTCACCTCTCACGACCAGAAATCTCTCATCGACGTCACTGTTAAATTTCATGACTAATCAAGCATTGATAATTGTTGCGTTTTCCTGCGCAACTCGTTTAGTCAGGTGTGAAATGCGGTGACTTATTGCACCAAATTGGCTAAAATCTTTGGGATAATCACTTTTCACTTTTCATGAATGGTTAAATCATGTTTATAACAATTAATTAGTCAAGGAATATCTCTCATAATGGGGATTAAGTTCCCTGTGTTTATATGAAATTTTGTTCACATCAGCACTTAGGTCATGTCCTTAACAAATATTTGTATTGCATGTCATTCAGTTTTATTATTCAATTAGTCTGATCTTTCACAAGCATTTTTAGATAATAATGCCCTATCTAAGCGATGTTTTAAAGGCTCTGAATGTTAAGAAAACAACAGGTGGAGTGAAAACAACATGGCAATTAAAATGTTGCATAGTAGATATAAATATCATTTGCATTATTTATAAGGTCTGCGCACTCTTTAAGCATGTTAAGTTTGATAATCTTAAGGGCAAAATTTAAGCCCATCGAACTGTTTTTGCTATGATCATTTGTGACCGTCCATCTCAAATGAGTGAAAATACATGACAAGATCATAATTTGCCGAAATTGATTTTTTGCACAGATTCACAATCTTTGTGCTTACTTCAAAACATCAGCAAAGTTTCATTTCAAGAAAATGACCGGAAATATGAAATAAATCTGTATATTTTGAGGACAATCAACAGAAAATATAGCAGGGCTTACTGATTTTTGAACGCATTTATCTCAGTTATACATTCTACTCCCTGACAACCTTTGACGGACCATAACTTGACTTCTGGAAATCAAGTGAAGTTTATTTAGGTGTCATTTTAATTCTTATAACATATTCTTTGCAAATATCTAAAATGTGACAAAGGCAAGAGGCTGCTCCAGAGGTTGATTTAAGCCCTTCCCACCATTCATTTCAAACTGCTATTTCCACAGCTTACGGCTCATTTGGAATAAATGGTCTCATTAGTTCTAAAATGATTTTGGATATGACCTATCATCCTATCATCTATCCACTATGGCTGGATGAAGGCCTCAGCATTATTTCTTTGCATAGGCTAACTAGCGGAATAGCTAAGATCAATCATTCACCAGAATCGTTCAGTTTTTGAAGAAAGCATGAAACTTTGTACACGTTATCTATGATACCCAAGGTATATGAAAAGAAAGGGATACAAATAATTTTCTCCCCCTGATGGCCGCCATTTTGAATTTAAATATGGCTGCCTTAATCCCTATATGTTTGCCCATATCTCCTGTTCTATTACACCTGAGACCAAAATTCTAACGCCTTTACCTATGTTTTCTATGCCCCAGAATATTTTGGGAGTCACAGAATTTATGTCAAGCCGTCATAATTGGATTTCAAGATGGCCACATGGTGTTTACACTACAACTTGTATATCAATTTCAATATTAGTATACGAGCTTCTAGGGGCCACCCATACCCGTAGGAACAAGCATTTGTTACATATTTCTTTTAGCAAAGGCCAACAGGTATCTAAATCTTACCTTGTTACTGGTGGCCGGTGTGACTGTGAGGGCGCTTTTTTTTCAAAAAAGCCACAATAAATAAATAGCATAGTTTCATTATAAGAAAAACCACGATTAAAGTCACTTGTAAACCACTTTAATATCAACTTTCCTCTTTCAATCAAACGAGTTTAACAAACATATTGGGATTAAAATTAGTAGGTGTATATGTTTTAATTCAAAATGGCGGGCACAATGGCCACAAAATATCATATTTAGAAAACTGACCGAAACGAGCCTTTTTAACGGCTATTATCATAAGTAATCAGTAAAATGTGGGGTTACGGTAACATTTTTGTCATAACGTATTATTTCAAATGCAATATGGTGCCCATAATCAGCTCATAAATGATCCGGCGTCAAAATACAATGCTGTAGCTCAGAACTGGGCTATTGAATGGGATTGAAAGGGACTTTTATTATCTAAAATTTAAATCAATGCAAAACGGATTTCAACTGTCATGACTGTGTTGATTACATGTTTAAATCCAAACAGCACCTATAATGAATTCCTAAACGGCCGCAAAAATACTTTTTTGTAGCCAAACATACACTAGGGTGGCGTTTTAACTAAATATAAGCAGTTACCAATATTCAGAATAATCCATGAAAAGCGATTTTTAGAGTAATAAGTGACCCAATTATACAAAATTTGAATTGTAAGCATGTTTCAAATAAAAAAATGACGCTCACAATGAAGTCCAAAATGGCCACCACTATATATTTTAAATTACAAAATTTATTTGAGTAGCATTAGAGACCATTTATCATTCAAGTTAAGCAATAGGAAATATTCCAAAGATTATGATAGGGACTTTACCCAAACGTTAAGGTTGTAACCATGTTTCAAAGCCACAATAGTACCAAAATAAAGTCCAAAATGACTTTTTATAAACACATTTTTATGCCTAAATGGGTTAGACCACCATTAAAGTGATTTTGAAAATATTGAATGTTCGAAGTTATCAAGGAAACTGGTTTTGAGAGTTACAATATAAATAAATATCCCTAAAATGTTGTTAACATATGTCTAATATTCTAATATAATAAGGTCAAAACTTGCCATGAAGCTGAGGAAAAAATGCATTTGACAGCTCTTTCGCGGCCCTTGTTATTTTCTCCACCAAATTGAATTGAATGACTCAATTCGGATAAAATTGCCCTATTGAAAAAAATGGGGTTTTTAATACAGTTTTAAATGCTGTCTTTAATGGTGGTATTACGTATTTGAATATAAATATTTGCATTTCGGTGCTCATTCAACTTTGGTACATTTTTGGATATGAAACATGTATTCAACCTAAATTGGGAATAAAAAGTCATGTTGCTATCCCTAAAATAATTTTCCATCGATTTTGAATAATAATGTTTCTAATGCAGTTTAAATGTCACTCTAACTTTAGTTTAAAATTACATTTTAACAGTCATTTGAGTCTACTTTGGAACCCTATTGTGGCCGTAATGCCACTAATGTACTAGCAATTCAATTTACGGATAATTTTGTCAGTTGTTACCCAAAAAGTCACTTTTTATTGATTATTTTGAATATTTGATGTTTAAATGCAGTTTTAATGCCACCCTAGCCCATTTTAGCGATAAAATGTATTTTTAAATTTCAGTGGACACCATTTTGAATTTGTAAAATGCAATTTTAGAAAGAGGGCTGAATACCATTTTGCATGAATAATTGATTATTTAATATTTTACGCATTTATTGATGTTTTAATGCCACTCTGGTCCATTTCCAGGTGGCAAAATGTATTTTGGCAGCCATTTTAGATCTCATTAATGGAACCTTTTTTAATTTGAAATATGAGAATGACATAATTCGGCGATAAAATGATCTTGTTATAAACTTTTAAGCTTCTGTTTACTAATTTGAAAATTATATCAGGTTATACATGATGATAAAGGGCTTTTTAGTCAATTACAATAATTTTGGTTGCCATTTTGAACATGTAATTTGACTGTATCCCAAATATCTCATTTTCCCAACGTGTTGTTGAACTCCAGAAGCCGTTTATCAATGCAAAAGGTGCATCAAGTGGTTTATGAGTTAATAAATGCGGTTTACAATATAGATGTGCCATTTATTTTAGGCAGCCTTTTTAGTAAAAAACGCCCTCATGGTCATATTCACCACTAAAATATTGGCAAACAAATTGATTTGGATAATCAAGGGTCCTGAAACAATAAAACGTGTTTGCCTGTGCCTACCTGGTGGATTAGGATATGGTATACTTAGTCTAACTATTGTAAGTAACATTGTGTATGTAAAACACGCGGCGGCCATCTTGAAATCCAATATGACGGTCTCAAACATGAATGCTGTTACTACTAACATTATCCTGGACATCAAAAATATATGAAAAGGGGTTTCAGCTTTGGCGTTAGGTGTAATAAAACATTATATATGGGCAAAATATAGGGATTATGACGGCCATATTTGAATTCAAAATGGCAGCCCTCAGAGTCGGAAATATATTTGTATCCATTTCTTTTTAAGACCCCTGGGTATTATAGATACCATGTGCAAAGTGTCATGCTTTCTTCAAGAACTGAACGATTCTAATGCTTAACCCTTCAACTAAACATTCCACAAGAGTGGACATTCACTCGCTGAGTGTGAACATCACTCCTTTTTGAATGAATATTTTGTGGAACTAACAAAATGGTGAAATATTCACTCAAAAAAAGGAGTGACGTTCACTCTCAGCGAGTGAATGTCCACACTTGAAAAGTGTTAAATTGAGGACAATACATTTTCGAGTGGTATTCACTCTCACCTTTTCTCACTCTTTTTGGATTGAAAGTTCAGTCATTTCTCTCTTTTTCAAGTTGATTGACTAGCACATGCAACTGTTTTTGAGTGGTTTTCACTCTTTTTCGAGTGAATTGGGATTCACTCATTTTTTCACTCTTTTTACATTTAGAGAGTAAGTTATTTACAATTGCTACTTTATTATTCATTTATTTATAACATTTGGCGGAAAGCCAGGCTAATCCCAATAGTGCATGCGTATTAATATCGAAGGACACTTCCGTCATATGAAAGACAGAATATTGGAAAGAATTTTCAATTTTAGATGCAGGAGGAAACCGAAGTGCTAGGAGAAAACCTGCAAGGACGAGTATAGATCGATACATTCTAGGCTCGACTGGGAATCGAATTATCCCAAATAGCTGACTGAAACCTCTATTTGAACTCTCAACAAACTCTAAAATTAAATGTCAGCAATAATTGTTTTAAAACACCGCATTAGGATTAGCTGGTTTCGACAAGTAATTCGCATTGCGTGACGTTTTGTTTGAAACATTCAGGTTAACTGTCTTCAAGTTATATTGTATCTATTTGTATGCATTGATGGAATGCATCTTGTCTCCTCAGACCAAAATCTTCAAAATGTAAGATTTTTGTAAAACAATGGGCCATTAATGTCAAGTATGAACAAAATAACAAAAAGATACTGTTTGTACAGGTGCATGAAATAAATGTTAACCAACTTTGAAAAGTAAAGGGAAAGAAAGGAGATCTTTATCGTTAACCTAATTGGAAAAGAAAAGGTAAAGAAAGATGATCAACATTGTTTGTTTTAGTTCATGGGTGAAATACCTAAATAAAAATTGTGAGAAAAATTTGATTCTTGTCTTACTTTTGATGCTTTGCGTGATTGGAAGACAAAGATGGCTTGTCAGTTTACTCTATATTTCATTTTTTGTTTTTGCCAGTGTGTCCCAAAGTAGCTCTGACGAACCTTTTTGAATTTCTAAATTTCAAACAATTTATTTGGATTCAAAATATGATACTTTTTAAGCTTTAAAAGTTGTTGCTTTCCTTCAACCAGCCAAGCCTTATTTTGAGAATTAGAAAAAAAGGGTTTTCGTATTTACTGTTCCAAAGAATACAAACCATCTTTTTTTAGAAATTCCTTAATTTTTTTCTTTTACAAATTAAGCAAACATTCTGAAGATGTAAAAAAGTATAATTCTGTTCTTTTAGAATTTGTGTTAAACATTTGTAGTTATTTCGTAATGTATGTTGATTTGTATTGATCTTAATTTTTTGCTTGAGCTTCATTTTATAATTGTACACAAGAAAGTTGTAAAAAACGAAATGTACACTGACTTATCACAAATTTTCTGTGCAAATTTCCTCTACAACTGCTGACTTTGTTGCATTTTTAGAATGTAATCAGGTAATTGAAACAAAATTTAATTAGGTCCAGGGATGGGCTTCTGATTGGTCCATTTGGGACATGTTCTATAGGTTTTATGTTCCCTTTTTGTGGAAAATACAGAAATGGGTGCCTTTTTGATCAAAATCGGCAATAGTTTGGATAAGACTTTGGGGTTATTAGTTTTATGTTTGAATAAGGATTAGGTAAGGTTGTAAGAACAATGTGCAATTAATATTGGTATGATTTTCATCAAAAAGTTGCCAATTCTTTCTTCTATAGAAAATCCATTTGCCTATGTGTAATAAGAGTTGCACCATTTGACTTCCTGGGGGGTGGCTGAAAAGTCAAGAATTTTTTTTTTACCTCATTGAAGTAAGTTTTTTCTTTTTCATAATACCAAAAATTTCAGAGGGCTGTACCCCAAATTCCCTCTATGATAATGTATCACGTGAGTGAGCCAACTTTCTTTTTTTCTTCATATGAGTCAATTTATTTTCCTTTTTTCCCGATTTTGTTGTTGTCTCACATGATAAGATTATTCTTTTCAGAAAAACTTCCAGCCCCCACTTGGAAGCCAGTAATAAACTAGACAACTCCAGAACATCTATGCATGTGCTGGCCCCTAGGGATACAATAGGTCTTTACAGGGCCAATACTATTCAAAGATATTTCTTAAGTCACAATGCATCCATGTACAAACTGTGGTCCTTGCGATTTCTGCAGTTTGGTCCTTGTACCTTTTATAATTTGGTCGCTGGGAGTGATATACATTTGGCCCAAGACTACCAACAGGCACTACCTCTAGTCATGGAACGCATGTGTACCAAGTTTGGTCCTTGTACCTTCTATAGTTTGGTCGCTAGAGCTGATTTTATACAAAAAATGTGGGCCCCTGGGGCCCAATGCCTTGGATCCCTGGGCCTGAGACTACCCAAAGGCACTACCTCTATTCATGGGCTACATGTGTACCAAGTTTGGTCATTGTAACCTTTATAGTTTGGTCGCTAAAGGAGATTTTATACATATCCATTTGGGCCCTGGGGCCCAAGATCGTAGGCCCCTGGGCCTAAGACTACCAAAAGACACTACCTCTAGTCATGGACCGCATGTGTACCAAGTTTGGTCCTTGTACCTTCTATAGTTTGGTCGCTAGAGCTAATTTTATACATATACATTTGGGCCCCTAGGGCCCAATGCCTTGGATCCCTGGGCATTAGACTACCCAAAGGCACTATCCTAGTCATGGGCTACATGTGTACCAAGTTTGGTCCTTGTACCTTTTATAGTTTGGTCGCTAGAGGTGATTTTATACATATATATTTGGGCCCCAGGGGCCCAAGGCCTCGGGCCCCTGGGCCTAAGAGTACCAAAAGGCACTACCTCTAGTCATGGACCGCATGTGTACCAAGTTTGGTCCTTGTACCTTCTATTGTTTGGTCGCTAGAGCTGATTTTATACATATACATTTGGGCCCCTGGGGCCCAATGCCTTTGATCCCTTGGCCTGAGACTACCCAAAGGCACTACCTCTAGTCATGGGCTACATATGTACTGAGTTCGGTCCTTGTAACCTTTATAGTTTGGTCGCTAGAGGAGATTTTATACATATCCATTTGGGCCCTGGGGCATAG
>JXSR01S022524.1:9039-21010 GCA_000969725.1 Ophiothrix spiculata
TATTTGAATAATTATTTTTAAACATTTATAATCTCTAGTAAGTCCTCTTTAAAATAGCATCCGATTTAACAACATTGAATATGTTACACTCTAATAAACTTAGAAATAAACCCGAGATCTAACCGAAATGAAAACTCAACGCTTTTAATTGAGGGGAAGATTTTTGCCTAGCAGGCAATGGTATCGTATCACTGCCAAACCCACATCAGCGTAAAAAAAGAAGCTCGATAATTGAAGTACACTAAACACTAACAGCAGGTGTATCATGTTGTGTCAATGCAAATGAGTTGCGTTCACTTTTAATGACAGAGTGACATTTCCCAATATGTATTATAACCGTCCTCGGGAGTATATCTGGTTGACCAAGTGTCGCCACTGATTTCATGTTAGGTAAAAATGACGATATGCGATTTTCAATTATTCTTTTTAATTACTTCTGATTCACCAATAATCGTGAAATTTGCAGGATTTCATATTTTTACTATGTAGTTTGAAAATATTAAAACATACATAAATTTTTGGACTCTGGCCGAAAATACACTGGACTGAAAAAGGTGTTTCGCTCAACTGTAGTGTGGGAATATATTGACCACCTCTACATCAGAACCACAGTCTTTTCAACAAAGCACAATTCTCATGGGGAAATCTGGAAAAAAATCGGAACGAAATGTCTTTGCCCCCCTGACCACAAAGTCTGGCTACGCCACTGAACTCTAGTATGGATTTGTAAGGAATTTGTAAACCATTTCCAATGAGGAAACAAGGCCCAAGTCCCAAGTAGATGAAAATAAAATCCAAGTTTGAGTATCAGATTTGAAAGCTCCCACAACATTGTCTTATTCTTCACTAGAAAATCCTACTTGTACATGTAGTTGGCCTACTGACCTCACTCTGGTACATTAGTCTCTGAAGGGCTCTTAAATTTGGTGGAGAGCATGGGCTCTTCCACTCCTAAAGATGTACATTTAAGTTTACTTCAGTTATAGAGGTCTCCATTTTCAAAGAAAATGACCCAAAAATGTGTTTTCGACAGATTTCAAAAATATTTTTTTACTAATTTTCTGTTCTTAAAAATCACATTTTTATGGGGAAAAACAGTTCATAAGACCTTCATTTGGTAAAAATCAGTTCAGTAGACACTATGTTTGACAAACATGTTGGTGGATAACACGAGCGACACATACGTACCAAAATGTTTTTTGTGGAATGTGCACATCATAACTCACATTTTTGTGCAAATCACATGATACAACAATGGTCCCATCCAGTCCATCCAACTGAAGAATATGCCTCATTTAACTTTATAGTTAACTTGCTTCTAAGGAGAATGTTTCAGTTCTTGATACATCGGAAATATTGATTTTGAGTTCAGGCGTATTGAAAGATGGAAATTCTTTTCTTTTTATTGTTCTTGAAGTTCAAGGAAATGATCTCAGATAATGTAGCTTTTCTGAAATTCTGATGCACCATAAAGTTATAAAATATCAAAGTTGAAAAGAGACATCACTCCCTTGATTTTGTCATATGGTACCATTGTCTAGATCAGGCCTGGTCTATATAATCAGACCAATTTAGATTTGTCTGTAAATTCATGATGCTATGGCTAAATTTGAAGTCTGGTGCTAAGCTCACATGGCTAACTTGAACTTTAACCCCGGTGCTGCTCTGTATCTGAATGCACCAACCCACACTTGCTTTTCCGTGTCCATAAATTCACCATCGCCTTCCATTCTGTAAAATAAAACAAAATAAGAGTGGTAAGCCAGCTGAAACGAATCTAGATAAAGGTGCAATTCATGATTCTGATGTGACGACAACCTTCCCTCTTTTCTAGCTAAATTAAAAGAAGAGTACAACATAAATAAACATGCAGAAAATTTCACTTGATTCTGACCATTCGTTATAAGATTTTCAGCATTTTAAAAATCCCCATAGGATACTGTGTTGTAAATACAGTTGAGGCCCCAACAGTAATTAGAAAATGACACATTTTCTCACTTTTCTCAAAAATGCAAGCACACAGTGGCTTTTGGGTTAAAACATACATCAGTCTTGCTAAACAAACTAAATTTTGATATTGGTGACCTTGAGGCTGATAAGTGAATCATGAATCGCCCTTTAAAATGAACCATTGAATGTAGTTTTATTAAAGGGATCTTTTTACCTACATATTTTTTACATGAATTAACAGAAGATGTTTATAGTAATATAGCCTTTCAGTAATTTTGTGGAATATTGGAGAAAACTGCAATTCATTACCAACATTAATTTTTTTCACTCGATAGAAAAGAAAATGGTGTGAAAAAGGTGTTTTTAGTGTCAAATAACATAACATAAACATAACATTTTATTTTCTTCCACAATTGCAATAATAACAGTGTTTACATAAGAGAATAAATATAACTGAAACAACAATGTGGAGGAGGACTGAAAAATAAGCCGAAGGCCTGTCTAGTTCCAGACTCCTTTAAGGTTTTACAAGATTTACATTTGTATATTTACATGGTGAATTTTACAAGAACATTGGCTTAATCAGTTTTGCTCACTATCATAATGGGAAATTAGATAATTTTTGTAAGAATCTTTAAAATATTTAACACTATCAGAATTTTTAATTTCATTAGCAATATTGTTCCATATTTCCACTCCAAGATAAGAAATTGATTTCTTGCCAAATTCAAGTTTATTATCTTAAACTAGAATTTCCTGTTTCTAGTAGGTAGGCTAAATTATTTATTATAAAATTGGTTTCTTTTTAAATTTATATTAAATTACCTCCAGGAGCATTGTCCGATCTTTTATCTGGTAAATCCATCTGAGGTACAAATTTAGGATTTACAAACCACTTTGATGGTGGTGCGACTATCCAGTGGATAGTCACACCACCAAAGAATGATAACATCACAGAATGATATATTGCCAATCAATTCTTTCTCAATTTCAGCCACTTCTGTGTAGATTTATTTACTTCTTTAGATTTCACTATAATTCTTTTAGCTTTATTTAGGGCATTTCCATACGTTTAAAATTCTGAGTGATATCTAGACTATTATTGAAGTCATTAAATTTCCTACAAATCATGAAATTTTGAACGCAACAAATGCGTAGAGTAAGCAAGCGTCTCACCTCACGCAGTACGAAAGACTTTTCTTTTCACGCGATCGCCGTGCAAGCAACCAATCAAGATACGCGCTGTGCATTTTCATTACCGATGCGTAGTCTCACAAGCTCTCATCGTACGCACCCTGCAGATTTGATTTGTAGGAAATTTAATGATTTCAATAATAGTTAGTCCCTTTAATTATCTTGGTTTATTTGAGATATTAATCATATAAAAAGATTATCCATAGTCTTTTTGCTACTTCTCACAGATAAATTGAAAAAATATAAAACAAATATTGACTGCTCAATAACGGTAATCAGTTGGACCCCCAGTACTCTGTTGACTGCAGACATTTATTTCCCCTTAGACTTTTGGCCCTGGGAACAAATAAAGGCCCAAGAGAAATGGTAGGCTATTTTCCCTTGGGCCTCTGGTACATGTAGGTCTACTGTACAGTTCCATAAGTAGCATAGGCGGCGGACCCGGGGGGGACGGGGGGGACATGTCCCCCCCTAAATTTTACGAGGGGGGGACGGACCCCCTCAAAAAATATAGAAGAAAGAAAGACAAGGAAAGGAAATTGAAATTTGCCCTTTGTTTTGATAATATAAACGTTAAAAATCCAAAAAAAATTGCGCGCTCCGCGCGAATTTTCAGATATTTTGTAAAAACTGGCAATTTTTCCGCAAATTTCAAGATTTTTTATATAAATTGTAGCTGAAATTAGCCGATTTGACATATGATTTTTTTGCGCGCGCTACGCGCGCATTACAAAAAATCATAATTTTCCTCCGACCATTTTTGCGTCCCCCCCTAAAATTTTTACCTTCCGCCGCCACTGATAAGTAGGCCTATGTCCTGACCTTGGGCCAATGAAATGAACCATTCCCAATAATGAGCAGTCAATATTGAGAACTTATATACACATACTTACTTATTTTCGTTGAAGAGTCCCTCATACACAGCCCCATTAGGCCACGTATATCTCCCTTTGCCATGGAATTGATTGTTAACAAATTCTCCTTCATATCTACACCCACTCGGAAATATAACAACGCCCTCGCCGTTCATTTTGTCCTGACTCCACTGCCCTTCATAGCAGACGCCCTCTGCTGTTGTATGCGTGCCATGACCGTTTCTTTCTAAAGTGCCGTCTGAAGCTTGAAGATATTCACCATCTGCAAAAGGAAAGGTCAGGTTTAAGAATAAATGGATCCTCCATATTTTCACATTACATTGATGTTACATGTATACAAATTCAAAATGGCTGCTTTAAAACTCATCCGTCAGTTTTGGTGGTCAGCCGTCAGTTGAGGTTTGAACTGTTGCATATTCACAATTTTTCCCAAACAAAGCTGGGCGGTGATGGCTCACACCGAAAGGGGGGACTTTGAAGATGTTATCAATTTTGATTTTTTCATTTCATATGTTGCAGCTTTTTCTAAGCTTTAAAATGGCACACCTTACTTGTTGAAATTGGTCAAGGAAATCTAATTTTACAACAGAAAATCTACTGGAAATTCTTATTATGTTGTTTATTTTTGGCTGCCTATTTTCACCTGTATCTTGATAAGTGTTCTGTCGCAAAGTCCCCTCTTTTCGGTGTGAGTCATCACACATATTGAAAGATGAGAAAGTTTTCCAGCATAAACCAAAACAGGACATCATCAGGTTTATACAATAACCATACATTGAATTTTACAATCAGATCACAAGTTGGATTAGGCTTGACGTCCAAAAGGCATTCGCTCACCTGAGAGACCTTCGCTCGCAATATTCGCTCTGACTTATTCAGTCAAATCCTGAGAGACCTTCGCTCGCAATATTCGCTCTGACTTATTCAGTCAAATCCTGAGAGATAGTCGCTCGCAATATTCGCTCTGACTTATTCAGTCAAATCCTGAGAGACAGTCGCTCGCAATATTCGCTCTGACTTATTCAGTCAAATCCTGAGAGACAGTCGCTCGCAATATTTGCTCTGACTTATTCAGTCAAATCCTGAGAGACCTTCGCTCGCAATATTCGCTCTGACTTATTCAGTCAAATCCTGAGAGACCTTCGCTCGCAATATTCGCTCTGACTTATTCAGTCAAATCCTGAGAGACAGTCGCTCGCAATATTCGCTCTGACTTATTCAGTCAAATCCTGAGAGACCTTCGCTCGCAATATTTGCTCTGACTTATTCAGTCAAATCCTGAGAGATAGTCGCTCGCAATATTCGCTCTGACTTATTCAGTCAAATCCTGAGAGACAGTCGCTCGCAATATTCGCTCTGACTTATTCAGTCAAATCCTGAGAGACAGTCGCTCGCAATATTCGCTCTGACTTATTTGGTCAAATGGAGAGTTAATGACACTTAAAATGCTATCAAGAATATTTGAATAATGGTAACACTGATTTTAAATCCATTGAGTTCAACATTCAAGCATTGCCAGTAATATTTTCTCTCCATTTTAAGAAATATGTCAGAGCGAATATCATGAGTGAATGTCTCCTGGGTAAGCGAATGTCTTTGGATGCCAAGCCTTAAATATACAGCAGTCCCAACATTCCCACCTCAAGATGGTCACATGTATCTTAATGCTATCATCAATGGATCAAGTCTGGAATTTACCCTCCTTAAGGGTCATCAGCATTCTATGTCAACTCAAAATCAAATCTTGGGTCGAGGAAAAAAAAGCACTAGTCTTTAACCTTATATTTGATTTTACTTACTTATTTATTTTTTATAAGTTATTTTGAATTCATGATTTATTTAGAGAATAAAAGATAAGATTTATTGTTTTGCCTGTCACCTATCGTCTCATAATGGATGGGCGTACATTATTTTGAGTAATGGGTGCCCTGCAGGGGGTGCCCATTACGAAAAATAATGTACGACCATCCATTATGAGACGATAGATGACAGGTGAAACAATAAATCGCCATCTTTTATTCTCATTCTTAGTCACAAATTTGAGTCATTTATAAACCAAAAACAATGTAAATTATTTCCAAAAACTATAAACATTATTTAATTATTGATCATTGGAAAAACGTACACCCCAATTCAAACATGAAATATTCCAAACCAAGTAAAGCTGTTCACGCCAGATGTGTGCGTATACCTGCATCGCACTGTGATTTTGAACGCGCGGCTCCACTGTGTTTCACGCTGAACGCACTGTTATCTATCATCTCATAATGGATGGCCAAAATTCCTTATTAGGAAGTAAAAACGCACTCAGTGATTAAGAATTATTTTTAAGTTAATTAATTTATTTATTACTAAGCTTTCTATACAAATGTATTTATTAGGTAAGAACGGAATACTATAAAGAAATTTTCCAAAATAATGAACAATGAAATCATGACCTCACATTTCACTGAAGAAAATGCGGTGGGGAAACGAAAAAATTCTTTTTTTTGCCTAAGTTTATTTATTAGGTAAGCACGGAATACTGTAAAGAAATTTTCCGAAATAATGAATAAAATCAAGACCTCATATTTCACTGAAGAAAATGTGGCAGGAAACAAATCATTTCATTTTAAACAACACATATTTCGTTCATATGAATTATACAGGGCTAGAAATTTGTTCATTGTTGCGAGAATCTTATTGGATTCTCGCAAATCTACTGGGGGAGAACTTTTGCAAGAATCTTTGGATTCTATACATTCATACACAATGTGTTTGCCTTGATTTAAATCAGATTTTTTCAATTTAAATCATGATTTAAATCGTGATTAAAATCAGCCTGATTTAAATCGGCCAACCCTGCTCATTTTACAAGAATCTATTTGGATTCTTGCAAAATTCTTTTGGGGAGAATCTCTGGAAGAATGGATTCTCGGATTCTCACCGAATTTCTAGGTCTGAATATGTACTCACCGTATCTGTCTCCATTTGGAAAAATGTACACCCCACTCAACGAAGACACCTGGCTCTCTTCCACTTCTTTTTCCCCTTTCTTGGTTTTGGCTGAAATAAAAGAAAACATTGAAATCAACCAATAGATATGAACTTTTAGTCCTGTCTCCATCCTGTCTTGTCCCTTGTCTTAACTCTTTCACTCAGGAATTAAATTTTCACCATCCGTACTATTTACTCCAATTTTGACGACGGCTCAGCTTCAACGGCTCACGTGTGCCGCCTTGGTCACTTTACTTCGCCTGACGCTCGCTCACTGCTTGGTCACTAAATGGGATGAGAAGGAACTAGCCAGTTCTAGTCCCTGATGGCTGGGAGGGCTGCTTCTCTAAACTTAGGCTGCAACAGTTGGTAGAATCACAGTTGATGGTGGTAGATTGTTCCAGATACGAATAGAACGTGGATAATAAAAGGAAAAACTTGAATGCTTCGTTGGATGGAGTTGGCACATGGTTGGTGATCGTGACGTTCAAGATAAGTGGCAGGTACAACACATGGTGGAAAGCTGATATTGACAAATTGATAATCAATCAATCAATCAATTATACAAGTACTTGCATAACATGCATTACCCCATGAAGGAGTCTATTCGTAAAGGGGACCCATGGCTTTATAATTACGTGACTGTCCGACCACGGAGCAAGTAGAGTAAAGTTTCTTGCCCAAGGAAACAAGGAGACGAAAACCGCACACGGAAATCTTTTTTTTATTACATTTTTAGGTCACTATTTTTTTCCGACCGCTCCGCTATTTTCCTTTTTTTCTCTCGATGTAAGAAAAAAAAATTTAAAAACAAAAAAATCTCCTGAAAACCTAAAAAAAAAGAAATGCAGTAAAATTCTAATTTTTAACCTAAATGCGCGGGGTAAGCTGAGTCAGAGTTCTTTTTTTCTTTAACCTAATCAATTGGAACTGCCTGTAGACCAATTTCCATGAATTGCTTGTCAAATTCACGTCATACCATATAATACCTGTCTTAAAATAATTTACACCTAAATGGTCCATAAACCAGGTTGCAGATCATCATGGTGCATATTACTTCAATTATTATTGTTCTATATCTAAAATGGTAAAAAATGCATAAATATACTCACAATGTAATTACGGCAATGGGATAAGAACCGGCTGCCATTTTGAATTTGTATACATGTACATGTAACATCACTAGAAAATGCATAGATCACGCAGGTCTATTTCATATGTGGTAAAATTAAGTACAAACAAATGAAAAATGTTGATGTCCATCGCGCCCATATACAGACACACGCAATGGATCTGCGTGACATTATCCTAGATGGAGTCCATCGTAGATAATTCACATTTTGGGACTAGTGTATCTTGTGTTGCCATGGACATGGTGAAGGGTCGTGATACGATACCAATACTGTGTCACAGTGTGTGGTATATTCACAAGAACTTTTGCCATTTTCATAAACCAGGGAGGACGGGTTGGCGTAGCGTTTCTGACCTCGCCTTTCACCGCTGCGGCCCGGGTTCGATTCCCGGTCGGACCTAGGTTGTACATGAATTTGGTTGTCGATCCATACTCGTTCTCGCAGGTTTTCTCCGAGCACTTCGGTTTCCTCCTGCATCTAAAATCGAAAATTCTTTCCAATATTCTGTCTTTCACACCACGGAGGCGTCCCTTGAATTTAATGCATTTGCACTATTGGGATTAGCCTGGCTTACAGCCGAATGTTATAAATAAATGTTATTTTTTGAATAATATGCATATTTAATTAGCTCTTATTTGCATACGAAACATTAAATTAAAAAAAAAAAAACCTATCTGATACAGCACATTATGACATAAGCTTTTAAAGTTTAAAATGAGGGGTAGAAATAAATATTCACCTGACCTGTCATCACTATTTTTCTACCAAATAGCCTAAAACCAGGCCTAAACAAATTATAACCATATTTTACAGAAACATGGGGGAAAATTATGCAATTTTGACAATTTAATCGTCGAGAAAAAAACCAGGATTCGTCTTATTGCGCAGTCAGTAAAGTCTCTGCCAAAATTCCTCGGACAAAACCAGTCACGTGACCACCAATTGCAGGGCAGCGATCGCGTTTGTAAACAAATGGCCCTGTACTCTGGACATTGTTTTGCATCGTCTGAAGGAATCCTAGACATTTCATACCCGTTCACTTTCATCCCTTGGTCACTTCATACCCGTTTTTTCATACCTTTTGGTGATAAATCGTGAATTTTGATTTAATTAAACTACTACTAACGGTTTTTTGTCTTGGAAAATAAATAATTTAGTCAAAACCAAAGTACTATTTAGAAAGAATTATTTTCAATTTTACAGTTTATTCAAAATTTGAAGGAATTTTAAAAGCCAATTTCCGTTTTTTGTAAAGTTTTGGTAAAATTTCATACCCGAGACACTTCATACCCGTTCAATATTCATACCCGGGATTCATACACTGCATGTTTTGCCAGCTACTATTTTACGTAAGCGTGCTAATATTTTTAGTTTGAGTGAATAAAAAAAGTCTCGGGTATGAAATGTCCAGCTTCCGTCTGAAGAATTGTGACGCCGACTTTGGTAGATCTCATTAAAGGGTACACACCACTAATTCATGCGAGGAGAGCCACTTCCGGCCAAAGTTTATCACAGTAATAGTCCCTTATTTTTTCTTTATATCCGATTTTTGGTGCTTTAAATGCTGTTTTTGTCATCGAATTTGGTATTCGGTATTTGCAGATCGCCACAAGTCTATTCTATACTATAGTATAGATATGTTTTCAACTTGAAATTTGCGTAATATTTGAATTCTGCATGTTTTATTAGCGCATGAAGACCGGTTGTCGATGCGTGGCTAAGAGCCGGAACTTACGTTGCAAAAATGACATTATCCCGAAATTCTAGTATAGATATTGAAAAAAGTTACCGTGAAAGTGATCTGGAAGCTGGACATTTCATACCCGAGACACTTCATACCCGTTCAATATTCATACCCACTGCATGTTTTGCAAGCTTATATTTTACATAAAACGTGCTAATATTTTTTAGTTTGAGTGAGTAAATATCATAAAATAAATATTATTCAATAATATCTTTGTACAAATGATCAGAAATGACATAATTTCGGATTTTACCAAAAATTTACATATTTTAACAAAATACGGACATTGGCCTTTAAAAATCCTTCAAATTTAGAATAAACTGTAAAATTGGAAATAATTGTACTTTTGTTTTGACTAATTATTTATTTAAAAGACAAAACTAATGTTAGTTTATTGTTGTTGGATTTAATTCGTGAACGCGTACTCAGAGCCTTGTGCGTACACGCGAACTAAAAAACCTTGAAAATATACGCTTGCGTCAGGGACCACTGCGTACTTGCTATAAACACGCGTTCACGAATTAAATCCAACAACTATAGTTTAATTAATTCAAAATTTATAATTTACCTCCAAAAGGTATGAAAAAACGGGTATGAAGTGACCAAGGTATGAAAGTGAACGGGTATGAAATGTCTAGGATGTGATCTGGAAGCCTTTGCACTCAACTCGTGCCTCATATTCTATATATGAGGCACTCACGCTAAGCGAATTCGGCAACCTTGCAACAACGTATTTTCAATGGAGCCAGCGGCCCAGCGTTCAGGATTTTGAAACGCATGTTACGGCTACCTTCGTTTAAAATAAATCCACAAAAATAGACTCGATGATTTAATTTTAGTGAGGAAACACAAACTTACAATTTGAAATTCTCATTAATTTCCATTTAACATGAAATCTGGATGATGTTTTTGGCCTCTACCTACACGTTCTTCGGTGATCGCGCAGTGTCAACAATCGTCGATCTATGGTGCCCAATTTTATATTATCAGCGAAAAACATGAAACCAAGCTCAACAAAATGCGTCATTTGAGCAAAGTGACGTAAATTTCTCAACTGAATTTGTATAGCTCCGCGCCCGAGCGACGAACGAGATAAATCATCGCAGTGAGTCGTTCGGGTTTTTCGATTCAAGGAAGCCTCTATTTTTTGATAATGTTTATGTTGTAGAAATCCTTCTGCTGAAATAAATGAGCCCAAAAAAAGAAGGGGTCCCCATGCTCGTTTTCGAAGTAGAGCTCCTGATAAAACACATATTTTGTAAATAAAGTCTATGGCGCGCGAATTAGTGGTGTTGACCCTTAAGAAGCTACGCTGGTACCCTCGATGTGGGCGCTTCACTATATGGTTCAGACTGCCCATCACCGCAGGTATTGGCTGATCAAAATTAGTCAGAATTTTGACCAGTAGAATTACACAACTTGACAGCTCACTCGCCCTATCAAACTACACGGCAAACGTTCGTGATTGGAAGGCTTTGGGGAAGAGGTTGACAAAATGGCGTTGTTTACATGCGCGACCTCTGCATGGCGCCCCGCGTTTAACAACGCGTTACAAGCATTCGCGCAATCACCAATGCGTCACGCATGTTGTGTGTTTGACGCGGAAAACAAATGCCTTCAGGGCACGGGCCAATCAAGTGCTTAGATTGATTAGCGGATACCTGCGTCTTATGTCAGTGTGGAGTTGTTGAAGACATAAGAGGCAGGGGACCAGCGTATTAAGAAGCAAGCATGCAAGGGCTTCCGAATTTGGAACCATGACTTTCGGTATCGCTTTGAATGCATGAAATTGTCACTGTTTCTCAAGTGCTTAGTCACTAGGCACGTTTCCTGATATATTTGACCAGAAAGGAAATAAATCATCCTATTTATGAAAATTACCTGGCATTGTATTATGGAAAAAATGGCACTTTGTGGATACAAACGGAGAAAGAAATTCTCGGTTCCATGGATACACAGATGCTATTGTAGAGGGCGGTATTCAATTTTGCTCAGAGGGTACAGGGCAAGAAAATGTTCGAGTCATAGCCACTATTTCTTCTTCAATAAGAGTTCTGGGCAGAAATGAATATTTGTAGGTGTCTTTGTTGGCACTGAGT
>JXSR01S022529.1:0-22696 GCA_000969725.1 Ophiothrix spiculata
CTATTTTGATTCTCTGGCTTGATGTCAAACATCCTATCTCCTGGTGGTTCCCTTGTGTTTGTATTATTGTACAGATACATGGGCAGTAACACTGACTACCCCAAGGCCATATTGTAACATTAGATTGATAAAACCTGTTATACTATATGAATAGTACTAGTAGTGCAAAGAAAAAAGTCTTTATTTTCACTTTCCTGTGTAAAGTGTGTCAAATCAAGGCAGCCTTCAAGCGGCATACAAGATTTACTTTGAAATTTTACACTCCCAAGTCTCTCTGTACAAAATGTACAATTATTTTGCAAAGAATTCTTCACAATGGCAAATATTCTTAATTAAAAAAAATCAAACGAAGCAGGTATTTCTTGAGGAATGATTTCCTTTTATGTGCGGTACATTCAAAGATTTGGTCATTGCATGGTCAAACAAATCTTGACCATGAAAGTCTGTTGTGATTTTCCTTATCTTTTTTTGGTCTGAATATACAGGGTGGCACTTACGTCAACTGAATATTGAAGGGAAAAGTGTTGAAAAGTAATTGCATAATCGTTGAATTATACCGTATTTTTTAAAATTGTCAGTGATCTATAAGAGTTAGCATTTGGCCTACTTATATTAATGGGTTGGCTCTAAAAATGTTGTAACTTGGAGAGCTCGAGAAATTGGGGATAGCACTCATACTTAATTTCTTTAAAAATGTGGAATAACCAATTCATTTTTGACTTGTTTTCTTGTAAATTATGTATCAGGGGAGAACCCTCATTCAAAGTAAAAACCATTTTTTAATGAATACAGTCATGCAGAAAGTGCTTGTATTTGAGTCAGAAGATGTATCTAGATCAATTACAAAAGTGGTTCTTGCAAAACACGCATTCTCTGTTCCAGCTAACCCACTACATACCCACAATTTGTAAAACATTACAAATTTCATATTGTTTCCAGTATTCACATTGTCAGAAAATGTGAATATAGCAATTCAAATACCGTCTGATACCCTTGTAACATGGCTTCGTGCATTGTGCGAAGATCTTAAATAATCACCCTGTTTTGTCTGAGTGAACATTGTACTATTTTGATTCTCTGGCTTGATGTCAAACATCCCATGTGTCATATTTCACTGAGGGTTGCATGCCGACAGGTGCTCATTCAGGGCTAGCGGAGGTATGCTGCCTTGATTCCAACTAATGCCTTGGTCACATAACAACTGACGACTGATTGATGTCAAAAAAAAATTGCAGGGAAGCGGTATTAAAGGCCAAAGCATTAGTACGAGGTCCCTGATTACTTGCATTGCTTTGTTGGTCATTGGTTAGATGCTGATAGTTGTGACAAAGACATTGTTAACCAGCAGTAGTCAACATCTACCAAGGGTAGACCTGGATCGCCCAGGCTCTCTCCAACCTTAAAAAAAAAAAAAAAAAAACTCCCTCCCTCCTCACATTTTGAGAAACCTTCGGCAGGAAACAACTTACTTTTTTGTGTGGCCTAAGGCTCAATTCTTGCAGCATGCTTTCAGCGCCTTTCTCTGGCTGCTCAAAAACACCCAAGTCTCTGGATGGTCATCTTCTGGTCACTGCCCGATGTCATTTGGTCTCCACTTGGCGCGCTCTGAATATTAGCTCTGTATGATGGTGGTGTAAACATAAACCTCATCGCAAGATTATGTGAAGCTATGGGACCAGGGCATGACACTGCTTTGGTTCCCCTATTCCACAGACTACAGCACAGATTATTGTAATGTTGGTGTCAAATATCCCATGTGTCATATTTCACTGAGGGTTTGTTGCCGACAGGTGCTCTGTCAGGGCTGCATTGAATCCAACCAAGTATTGCTTTATCTATATTCTGTGAAAATGTTGTCTTGAAAATGCTTGAGGGGCGCACCATTTGATTCTCAGGGGGGGATGGAATGTTTTTTGAAAACTTCTGCGGCGAAAAAAATAATCTTGACCCAAAGAGGAGTAAGAAAAAAAACTTTACCCAACTACTTCAACTTCAAGGTAAAGAAAAACATAAAAATGCAATAAAAAAATTGCCTCCGAAAAAAAAAAAAATCTTGCCGCCTTTGCCGGCTAAAAAACAAACTTGACTTGACCCCAACTTCTATGCCCCCCCCCCCCTGAAAATCAAATGGTGTGCCCCTTACAACTACAAAAGTTGTGAGCCCAAGTTGGTGGTCAGCTTCTGAATCTCACCCACCATATTGCTTGAAAGTTGTGGAGAGGAGAGAAATCATTTTTTGATGTCAGTTTAAATTAATTTTAATTATTTATGGAAATCAGTGTTATTTATTGGCAGGAAAATTAGAAAATGATGTGGCGGAAGTGTCGTTTACGCATTTGTTTCTGACACATTTTCCTGTAATAAATCTCATTACATCAAAGACTATAGAATTCAAAAAAAATGTGTAATTAATTTTTAAAGCCTGGAGAAATGAAAATGGCAATATACTTGTGTTGTGCTATGTCTTTTTTAGTCCAACAGCTTCCGGAACCATGTTCATGAGTTGAAGCTTGCTGTTAGGGATGATGATGAGTAAGATAAGTTCTATAAAAATATGACAAAAATACTATACAACAAAATCACATAAAAGAGTCAGTTTCAATTACAATTGGTAGAATATTGTCATTTATTTAATAATTTTGAACTTGGTTTGCCCATCCAAACAAATTGATGTAGTGTATTTAATGAGTTTATTTGGGGACAATTTAAAGCAGCACTTTGTTACGATGTTTAAGAGAATAATATTGTCACTATTAGATGTGCAAACTCCATGGACCGTTATATCAGGGCCCTGTTTCTCTCGCGTTTCTCCTGAAGCCATTGCTATCACCATATTTGGTAGTCATTAAGGTGTCATTAAGATTACAAGGCGGGGTCTATGTCAATCAAATGTGCAACCATGCGCAGAACATGTGCGCAGAACATTGCGCATAGGAATTCCAGTGCCGTGTGTATGACTTGAAATCTTTAAGTTTAATCAGCACAGGTTAGCCGAATTCAAATGGAAATTTCACTCTTTGTGTCGGTGAGCTTATAGTACCATCAGCCAAAAGTTGTTCAGAATTAGTGTATCTAATGCTGTATGGGTCTGGTTCTATTTATTTTTCACTTTTATTGCACTGAAATTCAAGAGAATTCTCGGAAAATTTTTGTTGACAAAATCAGTTAAAATCGGGCATACTAATGAGCTTGTACGTGATTGGTTGTGACGTCAAATTACAAATTTGCGCTGAAGCTTCATTTTTTCCGTTGGCAAGGTATACCAGATTCCTATCCCGAATTTATCTATTATCCCTGGTTATATTATAACGGTCAACTCCATGGACCGTTATATTATAACTGTCCATGGAGTTTGCACATCTAATAGTGACAATTTGGTATGTGAATTTGTGACAATTGAATACAAAAAAGCAACACTGAAGTCCATGCTTTCCTACCAAAGCCAAAGGAAGTATATTGCCTGACAATGATGACTATAATTCCTATAAAAAATCAACATTTGACATTGTTCAGTATTTCCCAGAGGATGATTTAAGACCTTCCCACAATACATAGTAACACCTCAGTGAGCATGAATGAACTAATGGAATGTTCAGCGAGGTCAAACTACTACTGGTGTGTATTTGTATGGGACAGATGTTAAATTTAATCAAAATGTATTATGGGTGTGAAAACTTCAAGCGACCAGAGATTTGTTTACATATTCAAAGAGCTTAAAGTATGACCCTTTTCAAGATAATTTTAATATACCCATTGCTTCACTAATAAATGTACTGTGACAGATTTAAATCATGCATATTGCCGTACATGTCAATGGGAAATTGATCCGACTGTTGGCTGTTTTGAGTTATTGATTTAAATTTAGAATGGAATTATGGGAAATACTTAAAACACAATCTGAGTACTTCCTTTTGCTGGGATAGGGCAGCATGCACTTGTATTGATGTTGCATTCCTGGATTCAATTTGGTATATGTATTTGGTGAGCTGTGCTTGGGCAACATTTCTGAAATTGTCCCCAGTCCAACTACACAAAATAATATGTATTATGAATCCATGGATGATTGACTTTTTATTGTAAGGTCATTGAACCTTAAAAGACAGTGCTAATATCAAATAATCTTGTGTTTTTCTTCAATTTCAAAGTTGCCATAATCCATAACTTTGAGACATGTGATAATGTTATGGTTTAGACAGCGGAAGAAAGTACAGTTTGATATTGAATAGAAAGCCCTGCAGTGTACATACGGTCATTTGGGTTGTATTGTATTGTTTCCATTTGAAAATCTAATGCCCGTGGAAAGAAAAATAGCTACATGGGTATTGAAATTGATTCATATTGTGAGAATTAGATTAACTTTGAATCAAAATTGTATAGTGATTAAGCCTAGGACTTTGAGAAGTCAAATGATATACAGGGTAGCAACCGTAGGATACATTTTATGTTATTGATATAGGTAAATAAACCTTTTTACAAAAACAGAAAATGCTCTGCTAAACTTATTTTGACCCCGGTGTTTGTGATCCCCAAGAATTGGCCCTAGACTATGGACCAGGCTTGGCTGATGAACAACTTGGGCATTATTTTAACACTGAAGTCTGTATGACTTACATGGCGTATATACAACTTTTTGTTCTTATGGAGCACTAATTTTTTTATACTATGGTCCATAATTTGAAAGGCACAGTTTGTTCAGAATAATCCAATGAAATTTGCATTATCGTTGAAATTACCCTGGAGGTAGCAGGGCCGATAAAACAGACACCTACACAAAATGATAGAATTAAAATTTGAACTCTTGCTGCATGCTAAAAATGGTAATGATGATCATTGAATTATTTCGATACTATCCGCCGTTTCATCCATATCACGTTACTGAGAGGTAAAGTAAATTATTTGTTTCCCTACGAATAGCCATCAAAATATTTGCAATATATTGTCCACTCATTTTGGCATATTTAACTTATCAATAAACTAGATAAAAGTTTAGTTGATCAATCCCATCTTTTTTCTGAGTGAGACGCTCCCTGTAAAATATTTAGTATATTGATCAATCTCTTGAATTAAGTTATTTCAGGTTCAAAAGATGGTCTACATATTTGGTCTAATCTGTGACTAGTCGGGTATAATGAGATGATGACTTAATTGTCTAAAAAATTGACTTAATTGTCTAAAAATTAAGCCAATGGTCAGACACATCCTTGGACACATGTAGGTTCTTGTCTTGGGCATAATTTCATACCAGCCATCTATGCAATGGGGTAAAGTGTTGTCTTAGACTATCATACCTGCAATTAACCTCCGGCTTTCCCGAAGCAAGATGTTCATTGGAGCCAAATATGGCTCCAGAAAACCTGATTATCCTTTTGCAGTTTGGTGTCAAAGTAGTAAATTGGCGACAGACACTACGCAAACAGACAATTTTGGTAGATGGGCGGCATGTTTGCATTTTTATTACACTCATAGTACATTTTATGCAGCTTGCCAGGCAGGTATATATTGATCAGAGAATTTTATCAGAAAAGAATTAATGTTATCAAGTTGATAATATCTGCATATTCAATATTGTTTAAAAAAATCGAAGTTATAATTTACTTGTTTTGTGGGTATGATACTTAAAGGGGCATTGGACAAGTTCAGCATCATCCCCAAACTTTTCCCCAAGCATTTTGAGATTTTTTGCATCATTTGAAGTATTAATAAGCAGTGATAATAACAGCATGTAAAGTTTCATTGTCAAATTTAAACCCTGTAAATCAAAATATTTAGATATTCTTTTATTTTTAATTATCGTTATCGACAACAATAAATACTGCCCCTGTACGGTAGTTTAGTTTTTAAAATTGGCCTTTTTAGGAGATCTAATACAAACTCCAATTTCTTTGATTTATCAGCAATCTATGATGTGAAAGGAATGTTTTACAAACAAATCTTTGGCCCTATATAGCATCAATAAGTACGTTTAGAGAATAGCCTCATGCCAAGATCAACAAACAAATAAAATTCAAATTTTTGACGCTTCTTTAAAAGGTTTGATCAAAATTTTCCCTTTTAATATGTTAAGCTTTTTTGATTTTTGCCTGTTTATTAATTTCCGAAACATTTGCATCTTTCAAAGTTTAATTAGTGATTTTTTAAACAATTAATTATAAGTTAACAGTACCAGATTTTGATATGTGGACTTCAACTCTGTTTGTTTTCATCAAACCATGATGATTTATTTATTTGTCATTATTGAAGTATGTTTTTATGAACCTTTTCTATATGTTTTATCTGATTTATAAATAACAATATTATATAATCGCTGCAAGTCATTGCTGGCAATAAACAAGCTGTATTTGGGCAAAGGAAAATGTGAGATCATTATAAAGATATTCTTGACATTTGTGTCTTATCAATATTATTGACAAGTTGTTAGGTCTTTCCCGAAAATACTTTTTATTAGGATGAGTCAGTACATTGTTATCAATCAATGAAGCCTGTTGATTTCTGCCTGGTCAATAAATATGATAAAATAATGCAAGTATCTTTTGTGTCAGCTATTGAACTCTAGATTCTTGTTTTGAAATGCCCATACTGGACCAGACTATGTACTTTTGATTCATTTACAATACAAACTTTGTTACCTTTTCATCTGATTTCAGTCTTTTCTTTTATTATACCTCAGTTTTTCCTTGTTAAATAAGCCTAATTCATTCAAGCTCTTGGTGCAAATTTTGTCAGTTTATAGGTTTTTTTCTTGAAGTCTTGAAGGTCAAGTTTCAGGTCTACATTTTAAAACAATTTGAATCTTAATCAGTATGTTTATGACCTGAGACCCTTTCTACTAATATATAACCCTAACCCCACTGAATCTCACAATATTCCACAACTTTATGAAATCCAAGTCCCAATACATCGTAGACTGGAGTTAGCTATATGATCAATAACGAAATTGCTGGCAGCGCCTGCTCAGTGGCTTAACATAGTGATAATTGGATCAGTTTGCAAGAGGTCCCTGGTTCGAATCCAGGTGAAAATCCACCATTTTTGACTTGTAGATTTCGGAAGAGAAATCCGAGATAGTTATTAAATGAAGAAGTGGTCAAAAGTGTTAAGGTTAATCAGATATCCAAAACCATGATAGTTGTTGCCAGCTGAGTCAGGCTACGTCATCTTAGATAGTACCTTTAAAACAAGCTTTTAAAAAGGCATTAGCCAGTAAAGTGAGCCATATAGTTTTTTGATACATCAGACAAAGCTTGAACTGTAGGCCTATGCAGTATTTTTTCGCTTTTTCCAAATCTCCATTAGGCATGAGGGCATCTGTCACTTTGCGACTATATGGATTAAATGGCTTGACTATCACTCAGCGGTAGGTCGATCTGAATTAGGCCTACTTCATTCCAACAAGTACTTATGATCATTGATAACAGGTAAAATTAGTCTGTATGGTTCACATGATAACAATAATAAATCATAACTGACACAAAGTTTTAATGTAGACCCACTTCTATAAATTAGACAAAAATTCAATCAGATAATTCAAAAAGAAACTGACAGAATTTGGGATCCCTCTTGACATTTTACATTAAAAAACTTTTAATCTGAACATTAACAAAATTTATGATTAAAAATTGATGAAGTGGAAGACAAATCTAATTTGTTGGAGTGCAAATGAGAGAATGGATGGTTAGCCATGGATCAGAAGAATACCAGGGTATATTTGCCCATAAAAGATTTCTTCCACATAATGTGAGGAAAAGGATATCGGCCTTGTAGTTGTAAACCTATGATGATATATTGATAAGGAGGTATCATAGTGCAGGCCTATTTATGCAACTCCAGTGACTTTTTCTTATGTTTTCTGCAATGTGTAGGTCCTATATTTATTTGTGGGTCTATGGTGCAAGGAGGTGCAGTAAGACCAGAAATACTTGAGGATAAGGCTAAAAAAATTGATGTGTTGCCCTCAGCAGAATTTTGCTCAGATTTTTTTTTTTTTGAAAGTAGTGAAAAATGCACCCTAATTTGGCACTTTAGGTGCTTTTAAAAAATATTATTAAATAAAAAATCTCTGACCGACCGCTCACTCAATTTGTCAAAAATTCCACTTGAGGGCAACAGAACATTTTTTTTGGCCTGACACAGGAGCTATTATTAAAAAAGAGCTGTTAAAATGTACTACCTGAAAGCTACTGTTTTAGAACTTGCATTTTTAGAAATCTGTTTGCTGTGGTGTTATCAACCCTTATTTTTTCACAAGCTATCAAATGATGTTAGTATAGTCACAGTTGTGGTCAGCCCAGCATTGGTCATCATCATTAAACTGTGTTTATTTTTCTTGGTAGCTTATTATGATTTCGCCATGATATAAAATCCAGCAACAGATTTCACATTGGACTTTAACCAGAGCATGTAGAGCTAGGAGTTATTTTGATAAACCTTGCTATTAAAATGCCCTGAAAGCCATCATTTTTTGGATTGCAACCACATCTGGTACTTAAGATATAGTATCTCAATGAATTTGAAGTCATGTACTGAATCTTTTGCACTTTCCAGTCTTTTATCAAGACGTTTGATTTTACATAAATTTTGTTTTGGTTATACTGCCCACTACATGATAGCCTTTTGCTTCGCTCATCCTCATGCTTCACTTCACTCAGGCGCTTGCTAACTCGTGCATCGGTCGCTCGTTTTGCACCTCCGGTGCTCATTTTGAGTTTGGCACTTTGAAATGTCTTTGACAAAGTCTACACATAACCCTTTACCCTTCTTTATCCAATAAAATTCCAACAAGAGAAAATTAAAAAATGCCCCAAGTACATCATAGATGGTGATATAATGAGAAAAAAATTGCTGCTTGGGCAAGCCATACTTTGGTAGCTTGCCATAGATGGACATTGGATCGGGATATAAGAAGGCAAGGGTTTGAATCCCAGAGGTATCTTAGAATTTTGAATGACATAAATATTTAGTAATGCAGATTTGTATAGTTTTTTGAAAGCTTGGGAGTTACAGTAAAAACTATGTGTGCAAATTTTCAGTGTTCTACATTTTATCTAGTTTTTCCATGTTGCATTTCTTGGTGATTTTGTATTGTTTTGTTTTTATTTAAAAATATATGTTAAACAATTGAATTTTGTTCACTCATTTTTGTTATGGTAGGCCTATATTTTCCACATACCAGATATATATTTTGGTGAAACAACAGCTTTCAGCCACACTTGGCAGAATACTTTGCACTTGAAGTTCTGATTGAAGCAGTTGGTAGAAAACAACTGTTATTTATATTGAAACTTAGTTGTATCCAAGTGAAACAGATGTATATTTTTGTATAGAATTGAAAATAGAATTTCTCTAGGATTTTAACCTCTTGATGGTTTACTGTGTAATATAATTTCTCTACCCCAGGGTAGGTTTAAAAGCAAATGTGAAACTGATACCATTGGCTAAATACAGAATCCAATGTCAAAACACCTTGCATGGGATTATCTCATTTTGTACTGAATTGTTAGTTTTTTGATTTGTTAAAATAACCAAAAGGCAAATCTTATCCAGATCAGATACTTCAAATGGTCAATATGTAAGCTTCAGAAAATGATTAAAGGGCAATAGAGTTGAGCAAAGCGCCCGAAGCAGGACCTAATTCTATTTTCAAAGACCTTTGGACGTTAAAAGTTGTTACAGAACGGACTTAGCAGCTCGCATATTCACTAAGTGCACAATACAAACAAATTGGAGAAATTTTTAATTACTTAAAAATGTTTTTCTTCGCAACGAGCCCTTGGGAAGGTCATCCCAAAGAGGAAATGGGCAAAGACTTCAAGGATATTTGCTGTTGTTTTAGTTGGCAAACCTTTATCAATTTTCTGTATCATTTACCATTTGATAATAAAGTTCAGAGAAAGTTCTTTTGTTTTTATAAATTATTGATGAATGTGTACGTGCTATGCGACCAGTGATTCTCTCAGTTATTTGTGCAGTGAACTTGGTAAGTTGAGCAAAGACTCGCATTCCAAAGACCAAAAAGTGGCCAAAATTGGTAAAGTACTTTAAAAAATGGTTCAAGTGATTTTATCACTACTTATATGGCCAATTTCACTGAAAAAAATAACTTTTTTTGACTTCAAGCAAAAAATCAGCTTTTTATTCCCCCCACAATAAGCAGGTTTTTCAGTCATACAAACGTATTTGGTTTTTGGTGGGGGAATACTGCACACATTAACGTCTACAGGTTCAAGCGTTCCAGTGGTTTAAATCAAGCATCCAAATTCCATTACTTCAGCTTCCTTTGGAATGCGCATCTTTGCTCTCACGTTACTTGGTACATGAGACGTATCTTTCAAACAGAAATTTTAATTCAAAAATGTCACAAACGTTACCAAAAAGTTACACCAAAATGTCACAAACCTTACAAAACAAAACAATGCATATTATGACAATATAATTTTCTACCACCTTTATGAAATATTTTAAAATATGTTACACATCATCTGTGTAAACCGCAATACAAAATTCGCTGACACATCAAAGAATTTTTACTTTGAAGTCATTTAGAGCAAAAACACATTTCTGTGCGATGTCACAAACATTTATAGAATATAAGAAATCTAAGCACATCTTTGACGAACTCATTAAGGCCCTGAATATTTCTATGAATGTAAAGGGCAATGCCTTCCTTGTCATTGTGACTTCTGATGGATTCAGAGCAGGGATATCAGACGCCTTCTTAATCAATTTTGTGACACATTTGTGTTTACATACAGTCAATGATGACCTTATGATAGAGGGTTGACATCCTGATCAATAAAGCATTTATCTGGGTTTGTCAGGAACACAATAGGGTCTTATTTTAGGTGACACAAAGTAAATATTCATACCAGTAGTCTTAATTATTGTGGAATTATTAACCTGTTTTGTTGTTATTCATGGCAAATACTTAGATGAAAGAGATGAATCCCCCCTACTTTGCTTCTCATTTATCTCAATATTTTGCTTTGTGCAACATAAGTGATGGCTTACAAAGGGTCTGAAGACTTGGGTCAGTGCACTATCTATCAAAACTCACAAGTTATTTATATTTTGGATTGATAATTCTGAGCAATTTACGTATGAGTTATCTTTTTGGAGTTTTGAAATTCGTAACAAGTATGAATAAAAAAGTAAGCCTAGACCTGATTCGCCTGAGACAAAAGTATATTACAATCTGAAGAAAAAAGTCAGCAAAAATTGGCTGCAATACAAATATTTTTGCATTAAAAATATAGGCCAAGATTTTTCCTTTTTGATGGAAAGAACTACTGTGTCTTTTGACTTGCTACAGTTTAATATCAGATTTATTTAAACATGTTGAAAGATTTGTTTACATAATATTACTGTTAATAGTCACAACCTCTATTGTTCAAATAAAAATCCTTTTAAAAAGTAGTATATTTAGAAGTAGTTATCAGATTATCTTTATGAATTCACAATACAACAATTATATGCCTGATTAGACCATTCTGGATAAAATGATCTAATTAATATACTCCCAACTGATTTGAGAAAATGAGCAATCAATTTGGATATGTTTGATTAGTATAAGAAATGATAGGGAAGGTAATGAGGCTTACTGTGGAAATCAGATGCAAAGCTTACGACTGTGGTTGATTCAAGAGGTTGATGCTCTCTTAATTGTGCTAATTGCACTGTTTTATGAGTTTAAACCATTTTTAAGTATTCATTTTATTTAACTTTACTCCCTCTGGGGGGTGGGGGGGGGGTACTAACATTGACGGAAGGTACGGGTGTGTGACGCAAGACCCCTTTTCAAGTCTCCTCTTCCTCTCCCCGAGATGCTCTTTTCAAGATTACTTCAGTTTCGAAGACCCCATTTTCAAAGAAAATGACTCAAAAGGTGTGTTTGTTTATGTGTTCAAGCTAATTTTGAGTGATTTTTAGCTCAGAGAGTCATATTTTTATGGAAAAAAGCAGTTTCTGAGACCTCAATCCGGGAAAAAATCAGTTCCATAGACCCTACTTTTGACTAAAAATTGGTTCCGCAAGACCCTATGTTGGATATCGCGGATCTCACATACCTACCAAATTTTTTTTTTTTGAGTACCCCCCCTGGACTTTTTCGCAAAAGTGCTGAATGGGATAATGAAAATCGATTATAAGCCCTAGACATGTTATTTTTCTATTAGGAATGTATTCAAAATTCAAATCAAAAGGTGCATGTATTTATAAGGTCTTATCTGTCAAAAATTTGTCAAAATTTGTATGTTCAATTTTGACAAAGTGGATGTTAACTCCTGGTATTTTCAAACCTTTGCATTGGTGTGTATTATTTGTGAATATGCAGGAATGGAAGAGTTTCAGCAGCCTGAAAGAAATGCTTTCTTGATCGGGTTCAGGGTTTTCTTGCCAAGGTTTCCTCAATGAAATACAAATGAAACTTTGTGTTTTTCAGAAATTTCCAGACCCTCTACAGAAGACTGTTGCCCTATGTGTGGGCTGAAAGGATAAAGTTTGTTTGAAATTTGTATATAAGATTTGTTGGTTCTATTTCATTGAAGGTTTACGTTGAAAAGAAATGTATTTTTAAATTGTTGAATATAGTGTGAAATAAATGAACTTGGCCTAAATTTGTTATAGAATAGGCAGCACAAACACAGCAAATAAAAGCAATGAATTTGATGTTTACTTCTATCAAACGGCTCCCATATTTGTGTTGTTTACTCTGATCAAAGCACCTAATTTTTTGCTATGTTCATTGCAATTAAATGGCCTACATTTTGTTTACTCAAATCAAATGCCCTACATTTTTGACTATTATAATAATGCAATATATCACAATCAATTTGTCTCTAAAGTGATAAATTGTTACATAAAATATTTAGCAATTTTGGTTTCTGTGTAGGTTCTGCTCAACTTGAGCTAAATGATCTCTTTACCTACACATGAGTGCTACACCTGTCGTGCGTAACCTTTAATTGCGATCAGTCAGATGAGTCAATTGCCTTTGAACAAAGTTACGTTGTCGTTAAAAAGTGCCTACAGATCTATTCAACTCAGCTTTCAGTAAGAATCCAAGACTATACATACAGGTAGAATTTGCCTTGATTAGCACAGTTTATATTACATATGACGTTAAAAGTTTGCTTTGGAGAACACTTGACATTAAAAGGAAATTGTCATTTTATTTGTTGCCAATAAATTGGTAGTGTTTTCAGACAACAATATTTGAGTCCTTGATTGTATGGAAGTTAATTGATCAATTTAATTACTGAAAATGTTTATTTTGCCCACATACAAATTAAAGTACTTTATTTTTAACTTTACCAATTTTGCGGGGTACAAAATTTTGTGATCCTCTTAATTTTCTATAATTACAAAAAAATTTTGTTTTTAAATTCTGAAATTAATCCTTGTGTAAATATCTCGTAATGGTTATTCTTAAGGTGGATTGAAAGGATGTTTCTGGAAATTAGAAACTGCATTTAGAGGCACTTGATTACATTGAACAAGTAAAGCTTAAAACACTGATCAAAATGGCGTTTGTTTGAAGGAAATCGGACATACGGTTGCCAAGATATGCTCGATTTTAATTTCTTTGTTTTCTATCATTTTTGCCAATATATTGATAACGTTAATGAGCAACATTGGCTATATGTGCTCATTAATATTCATTTTTGCCAATATTTTACCAATATCTTATGAATAAACCTTCATACTATTTTTATTTTACATAATTTTAACTTGAAACTTTGCCAATGTGTTTCTTTGGCCTAAAACATTAACATATGATTTACCCCCCATCTAATTTGCATATTTGGCATAGTTAATGAGCATTATACAAAAAGCTAATTAATTATGCAAATATGCAAATTAGATGGGCGGGTAAATCATACATTAAAGTTTTAGGTCATAGAAACACATTGGCAAAGTTTCAAGTTAAAATTATTAAAGGTAAAAGTAGTATGAAGGTTTATTCATAAAATATTGGAAAAATATTGGCAAAAATTAATATTAATGAGCACATTTTGCCAGTTTTCCTCATTAACTTCATCAATATATTGGCAAAAACAATAGAATACAAAGAAACTTTAAACAACAATATCTCAGAAACTGTTTGTCCGATTTGGCTCAAATTTTGGAATTATGATTTTTTTACTTAGCTCTCTGCAACAAGCCTATTTTTATCTCAGTCAGAGCAACTTCATTTTGCCTTTAATACCACCTTAAAGTACCAATGAAATTAAATGTGTACGGAACCAGATTTGCATTACTTGCTCATATAGATCAGCAGTGTTGATCTGATTTCAGCAGCCATTTTGTCCAATATTTGACTCATTATATCACAATCTAGACAGCCTCCTCTGACTCTAAAGAATCCTTAACTAAAGTTGTAATACAAATCTAAAACCATTCTGTGCATATCGGCATAAAACAACAAGCTAACACAAAGTTTTCATTGATATATTACTTATTTAAAACCATTGCCTGCAACATTACATCACTGTTATGGTATGATGATTGTTTTCAAGTATGATATTCTATAATTGGATTACCCCCTTCCACCTTTCCCCTTCCCCTTCACCTTTCGGAGATATTTACTGATCTTACTGTACTGTTTCAATCTCTGTAAATCTTTCACAGTTGTGATTGAATCCAGTAGATCAGTATTTTTGAATATTTCCACTCTCGGTTATCTCTGCTGAAACATTTTGTCTGCCATGGGATAAGCATCAAGTGCAATTCAGAAAAAGTTTGATCTGCAAGACCAGCCTAGTAAAATTGGTTTGATTTGTTATGAAATAAATTGTATCTTAAGCTCTTCCCTGCAGGATTGCAAAAAAAAAATCCCAAACCTATTTTATTCGAGTCCAAATTGCATTGGCCATCAGCCACACCAACCCCCCCCCAAAAAAAAAAAAAAAAAAGAAGAAGACCCCAATCCCGGACAAGTTAGAGATATCACAGCTGATCACGTCTTTCAAGGGGCGAATCATGATCCAGTTTTCATCCTCAAAGTCACGGCTATCAAAATTGAGTTTTTAGCTAGAAAGAATCCTTGACTGGTATATGATACAATTACCCCCAAACCATTCTTTCAAATATGCTTGCATTTTTTAGAAAAATGACAAAATGTATCATTTTTTAATTACTGTCAGGGCCCAACAATAATTACAACACAGTAGCCAAGGGGTTTATCAAAATAATGAAAAGCTTGGAACTTAAAAACGAGTTGATGGAATCAATTGAAATTTCAGCAATATGTTGTACTCTTCTTTTATTTAGATAGACAAGAGGTGGGGTTGTTGTCGGGTTGGAATCATGAATTGCACCTTTAAGGAGAAGCATATTTGCATGAAAGCAGGAAATGATGCTCCTTTCTCAACTTGTTACATAAACCTACATGGATCAGCCATGATTGATTGCTAAAGCTGGCAATGACACGCTGATGAACCCTTACCTAGAATACCTGAGCAGAGACTAGATAAGCAGGCTAGAAGCTTAACCAGAGCTTTATATAGGTACAAGTAGTTCGGTATCTGTCTAGGATGATAGCTTTTTGCTTAACCTTATGGCTTTGTTTATATCTTTGCTAGGCCTAGATTTATATGTCTGATGTTTCCAACTGATGATATAGGTAATTTTGATTGAAAAATTGCTTACAGTGCTTTTTGAGAACAAGTCAAGTAGGCCTATTCCTTATTTTTGATAATTATATTCGGTGTTATATTCTAAAAGTCAATCGTGGAAGCTTTTGTATTCCCATCTTTCAAAGGAATTTCATATGACATTGCATCAAGGAGTTAGAACATTCCGACAGCCTAGAACTGTGTCATTGGAAAAACATGCTCTAATAAAGGCCCCAAATGCCATGTTTACCGTCTTTGGGCGGTCTGCACCCTGCCGTCATTCTTCATGATAGGAGTAATCACTGACCATGTAGGACAACCTTATAACTGAATACTTTATAAACCTTGAAAAATGCAACAAGCAATCAGACTCTGTTACAAGATCTATTATAGGATATCCCCCGTGGGGGGGGGGTACTTAGTACAAAAGTGATTATGGGGACGTGCCGCAAATTCGGGTAGCAAAATCAGGCTCTCTGGTATTTCAATCGGTCCTTTTTCTTCCCAAAATGTGGTATTTTGATGGGTCACTTTTCAAAATTTTCCAAAATTTGCGCCAAATGGCGCAGATTTGGACATTTCTTCACAAAACTTCAGCCAAAATAGCGCAAATTTGGGCGAAAAAATGCAATTTTTGATCAAACTTGACTCAAAATTTGGAAGATTTGGTATATGGATGGGTCCCTTTTCCTTGAAAATTGGTATTTGGATGGGTGGCTTTTCAAATTTCCCTGCGGCACGTCCCTACCCAAACCAAACTTGAGTACCCCCCCCTCCCCGGGGGATATCCCTTGGATTCTACAACATTGTGAACTGGTGGTTTTGTATTGTGTAAGAGACTAGTAATGATTGATTAGGACCAAATCACTGCGTATTGATATTTTCTTACATGAATTGTTCATGATTTTAGTATTATTTGGGGCTAATTTTTTGCTAACAAATGAATAAACATTGAAAATCAGTTCATTTCAATATTCAGCAAGATTTGGTATGTTGTTATGATTCAAGAAATGTGGACTAAGTTGCTTCCCCGTATGGTCATATTAGTGTTCTTCTCATCACAACAGAAGCAGTTTGAATACCAGAACTGTTTGCAACAAAGACTTTCAATGCAAAGTCTTCGTTAGCAAGTTGTTTCTGTGAATAGCAAGTCCATGTTCCCTAACCGAGCACAATTCAATTGATGAATCAGTGATAAGATCCTCGCTGATTAAGATAGGAAATCATATTCAAAAGACAGCCAATTTTGCTTGATCTGAAGATTATCTAGATTCGCTAAGAAAAATACAATTGGATTTTAGTTTAAATCAAATTTACAACTAATTCAGTAATCAAAACAAACATGTTGAAGCCAAGAAGAAGTATTTGATATCAAAACGAATGCATATAGGATATCATAGTGGAGCATTATTGGTATCAATTACCAGCTATGATTTCCTATCGGAAGTCATATTTGTGTGCCAAAATCACAAATCAGAAGTCAAAAGAGTTAACTTGCACTATGCTGGTACTAAATGGAGTGGTACTGAACTCTCAATTTGTAACCAATTGAAGAACATTCATGTGACAGACTCGCATAACTTGTTAGAATATCATTGAATGTTCCTTGGGATGAAGGAAAAGGGATGATTTGATTTATCATATGCCATATCTATACATTTTTGTTATCAAAATTACGCAATAACTGAACATTTAATTATTTCCTGATCAAAGGCACTTTTTTTAAAACTGATATTTTTGCTCTAGTGAATTTGACTTATTTTACATTGAAAAAGTGATGTTTGAACCATGTCCTAAATGCATGAATAGTATGACTTTTCTATACAAGTATAAAATATGAAATATTTTGTTAACCATATACTAATAAGAGTTGGCTTAGGAATATAAATTAGGATAACGAAGGTATGGTCTAACACTCTGTTGGAACTTCAGGTTATTGTAAGAATTGGGATGCCCAGCTATTATTAACACTGACATGATGCAAGACCTACTTTATTATGCTGCAGTCTGTGGACGCAAAATAACTTTCTTGAAAATGAAGCTCAATTATTAGTATGGCTTGTCTTCAAGTGTCCGTACACCCGCCCAAACCCTGATTTAAATGAAGATGGAAATGCAATTAATTGGATCACTTGCAGTGGAAGTAGGACAGCCCTGAAGATAACTCAGCCATTATTGTCTTCTTCCCCCTGAAGAAACTTTGTCAGTTTGTTAAGCTTAAGTATGCCCGCCTGTCTGCATGGGTGATAATAAGCTCCATTACTAAATCAAATTTCTTCCGTATATCCATATCAGTAATCCTATGTAAATCACTGGAATATATTGAAGAGTAAAAATAATCAAAATGAACTTTCATCACATTTCAGTATTTTTTTATAAACCTTTTAAACATTATAGCGGTTCCATTGCAAAAATTTGACACTCGTAACAATTTGATTCTCTCTATATCTTCCTTTAGTTTTAATATTAAAATTAAAAGGGGATGTTGTACAAAATGCCGAGTCATTATTGAATGGTACTGTAGAACCAGGGCATAACAGTCTTACTATACTGATAATACAGGTAACAATTATACACCTCCACAATTTACTCGATTTCTAGGCTCTCAGCCAGGTAAGGACCTGGAGGTACAAACTGTTTCACTGAACTACAAGACCTAAAAGTAATTGTGCTTTGCCTGAATCCATTTGTAGACAGTGTTGTTTGTATTGGTTACATATGCCAAAATTGAATCATTTTTTCCACTCCAATTATGAAATTAAATTCCATGATTTTATTGATACCGACAGAAAGTAGTTGTATGTATTTAATTGACACTTTCACACCATTTTGTTGTACTTAAATTTAATGATTCAGAGCACAATGCTAACAAGGTGGATTTCTATGAGGCAAATGACTCAATTATCATTCAAGTTGAAAATTAGGAAAATTCCAGACCTGCAGTGTCTGTAGTTTATTCTCCTTTATTCAATGTTTTGATGCTGTAATTTGGATTTTAATGACATGGAAGAGTTGCGATTTAGCTCAGTGCCAGAATTTGTTTACATTATGACCGTCATAATTACTATATTTTGATAAAATACATATTACTGCAGAATTTTGAATGAGTTCATTTATTTATTTACACAATATGCTTCCATATTTCAATTGTCTCCTGAAAGGAAAATTCTTGAATTATAGGGATATTTGTACAACTTGAATAATTTGTTCTCTAAAATGGTGGTCACAATCTGTTGTTCAAAAATGTAGGCAAATACGTGGTAATTATCGACTTGTACAGATTTTGGAGCACACACATACGACGTAGCAGTTTTAGTGCATGCAGAACTTTGTATACTATATAATAAAACCTAGGAACTCATGTACATCCAAGGTTAACATATTTATAAGGTATTTGCTATGCTCTTTCATTTCTCTATATGTAGGTCTATCCTATCACAGCTCATCGAAGTTCTCCTGCTCAAACCAGGAATAAGTTATACAAATATCCAGTTAGCTGTGAGTTAGCTAGGGGTGGGAGTTTCGGGAATTATTGCTCCCGAGACTCGAGTTGGTTTTTCGGGCGGGACTCGGGATTCCCGAAAATAATCCCGAAATATGAGAGTGCCGTTCACGTACGCAAAATCTGTGTTTCATTGCATGTACTATGTCATGTGTGTTAGACTGTCGAATATGGCAATATGGTAATGCTGTCATTTTTTGACAATTTGATACAGATTTTCAGACTTACCAAACCTAGTACTAGTCCGTAAGAAATGTTTTTAAAATAATGACGATGTCCTTTAGTTTTATTATTTTCAATGTGAAATTCGTGTGTCGAACTCGGACTTAGCTCGATGTTGCGCTGTGTTCTTTTTGTCCACTAGCTAAGCTTGTTGGTCGTGTTTCGTGTACACAGTTCAATTTTTACATGGAGAATTTGTTACTGCATTACTATAATTCGAACTGTTATAGACCAAAACTTTTACTAATACATTGTTGCAACCAAAAATATTATAAAATGAAGGAAAAGTAAAGATTATTGCGATAAAATCAAGATCAAATGTTGCTTTTTTCATGTTATTTACGCAAATAAAACCCGGAAGTAAACGGCGCAATTTTAGCGGTACCCAGTTTTACGTTGCTCCAATGCAATGCTACTAGTACCGGTGGGAAAAGATCGCGTGACTCGGTGATTTGATCTTGTTATGAACTGCGCATGTGTAAGTGTGATAGTTAGTAGTTTATGAAAATAAGAACATCGCCATCTAGTGACAATACTAATATAAACAAAACAGGTTCATTTTTCGCGATCAAAGCGTAATTTTTTTGTTGATAAAATGACATTTTATCGGACAGCTTTCGTTTGTTTCGTGTTTGCGTCTACCGCATATTTCTTACGGAACACGAATCTTGCGTTCGTGTACCGGTACAACACTACTTTCGGATCATTGGAAATACATTAAAATGGATTACTACAGCTTGCATACGTAAATTGTAAGTTCAATTACACCTACTACGAAAATGAAAAGTTGGTACTTTTAATTTGATACCACTTTCGGGAATCGGGAACATTTTTTTGTTCCCGAGTCCCGACTCTCACGGGCGGGACTCGAATTCCCGGGTCCCGATCCCAAATTTAGAGTTAGCCATGTTGAAATAAAGAAGACATCACAGGAAATGAGAATGTTTCCCTTCTATCTTTCAGTGTTTATATTTTCAATTAACATCACTAATATCAGACACAGACATCTCAAGAGGAGTCTGGACACAGGAAAGCAGCTGCTTTCAGCTACTTTTAAGTCTGCTCCAAGGAATTTTTATAAGGGAATATGGATACGCTGCCATCTTGTGTTGCTCATGGAGCAGAGTTATTGTACCTCCGGATATATTGCCCAATATCCAGGCAGATCACGTAAATCTTCACTTGACTCATATACAGCGTGTGCATTTTGTTTCACGCGTAAACCGTGTCTGTGTTTTAAGTAACGTGCATTGTGACTTGCTCTGATCAAAGAATGCCAATTTTCCCGCTAATCTGTTGCAAAGATTCTTGAAGTGAGACATGCAGAGCTGTAAAATGCCGGTACAATACCTCAACCTCCATGACTGAGTGACTATCCAAGATAACTGCCGTTTCATAGGATTTACACGGCGATAAAATCGAGATGGCAGTTCCCCTTTTTAAATTCCTTGGTTTGCTCTTAAATTCCAATGTGTGCTAATTTCTTAGAGGAAAATCTTTACTTGGTATTGGATAGGTATATGAATTATATAACCTACATTGATGGAAATTTGAGCCTAGTTAAAAGCGAGGAGCAATCTTGCTGTGTAAAGCGTACCCTAATGTACGATATTGTCTTAATCATGATGAAAACACAGTCAAAGGATGCACGGGCAAAAAGTGGTCTCCAAAACTTGGTAGGTGATAACTGGGGAAAAATAAAATGGGGAAACATAGGTCCTAATATTTTTTTTAAATCACCAGGGTCCTATGATTTCAGCAATTTAGCTGAACATTCCATTTACATGGTATATTTTATAGTCTAGGGATTCTTTATTGATACTACATTAAAGATATTTGACATATGATTAATGTATAAAGATTTACCAGCACTTTGTTCTGAAGTTCAAGTTCAATAGTATTATTGTTTAGATAAAGTTTTAAAGACATTTACAATGGTATGAATTATATGTATGTGGCATGTTATATAATGTTGTCTTTGTTCTAGATTTCAAGATCAAAATGTTATTTTCTCTCAAGACTCGATCAAAAGCAACATTACTAGGACTATGGATCAAACAAAGCACAGATAGGAAACAGGTCTATTTGCACCCTAAAAATTTGGCTAAGTTAGGGGATTGCACCATGCGGGCGCCATGCCTGGACCGACGCTGCGCGAGTGCGTAGTATCCCTGCTCTGCGTCCTGTCGCTCACCACAATTGCTTGACTACAACGCAATACGCATCTAACATTTTCCCCCAAAATTGTGCGTAAGCAAGGAACAACGCTTGACTGGCTCGATAGCTACATTCTCAGTCAAATTACCATTCAGTATGCCTAGGACAAAGCTTTCATTTGCAATGGGCCATAATATTTCTAATGGCATAGTTCAAAGTTCTTTTAACCAATCAGATGTTGAGCATCTTCTGATGGAGTCATAAACCCATCAAGTTTTTCCAAAGCTGCTGGTGAAGCTTTGATGTAGACAACATTCCAACCCCTAGCCATTTGCTATTCTTAGTCTCCATCCATCTACTGCAGGCCATGTGTGCATTGCAGGACATGGTTTGACAAAACTACCTTCTCTCAGGTTCCGGTGTCACCTGACACTTGACAAACCCCGCTGACCTCCCTGCTCTCACCGACTGCGTAGTGTTAGAGGATGGAACCTCTGGTTTCAAGTTTACAATCAGATGAAATTGGAAAAAGGGCTTTAATTGGATGATGACGCTAGTTTGATGATAGCACACAAATTAAGATGCAGTCGCCAAGAGTGGGAATCCTATCACCTTGCAGTGAACTTTAACATGCCTGCTATGCGGCATGGTAGGAACTATGACATTTTAACACTACCAAACTTGTTATCCATCTCACTCTTTCCATTATATTGATAATGCTCATCACAAGCATTTATATCTATAATATATAATAAAAAATGTTTATTATTTAATACCCTGTTGTCAGAGAACTGCAAAAATATGATTGTTTGCATGGATAGAATATGGTTCAATGGTACAAGAATCTTAAAACATTCTTGTAAATCTTCCAGGGGAGAATCATTGCAAGAATCTTCATATTCTTTTACTTTCATACACAATGTATCCTACTCACTTTACGAACATCTTCTTGACGATACTGGATTCTTGACACCTACTGGTTGATTTTTTGATCCTAACCCTAGGTCGTTCAATAATCTCCTTGGAAATTTATGTATAAAATATGCATATCGCTCATTCCGAAAAATCGGGTGCCAATGCAGTTGAAAAAAATGAAAAAAGAAAACTGCTCAAATATTTTTCTTTTAAGCGTTTTTTATTAGTAAACTAGTCATGGACATTGAATTCAAGTGATTTGTCAACACCACTTCTATATTTTTTCTGTTAC
>JXSR01S022529.1:24296-35202 GCA_000969725.1 Ophiothrix spiculata
TATCCATTTTGTAGAGTTATAAAAAGTTCACCGTAATTCAAGTTCTGGCAATCAAAAAGATACCAATGGGCTAGTACTCTATGATTCTGTCTTGTTTCTATTTTAGTATCTATGTATCTAGTCATAACATCTTCAAAGTTCATGTACAGTTGAGAACCGGTGCTGCAAGTCTTTTGATGACCTCATACATACATATGGACAAGCGGAACTTTGGATTTGGACGGTTGGACTGCATCCTGGCAAACCTCCACCGATTCACTACAATTTTGTTTGCCTTCTTCAGTTGCATAATTTCAACAGCCTTGAATTAAGTGAATCTAGAACTTCCATGGGGTTACCTTGCAGGATAAATGAGGAAAGGAAAGGGAAGGCAGCAGGGATGTGTGATATAATCTGGGCGATCCCATCTCATAATGAATGATGCATAATTACTGCAATTGACATCATGTATACCGTCATCGCATGTGTTACGTGTTGCATTTCAGCACTTTCTCCGAAGCACAGAAAGCAAAGAAAATTGAAATGGAAACACTTTTGATCAATGCAAGATATATCTACTCACCCAAAATTATTCAGCTATAGATATTCAGAATGTATATTACCTTTACCATTAAGCTATTTCCAACCATTGTGCCAAAATTTGTTTAGATTCTTTGACAGTATGTCAGCTATAGAATCTGATAATTTGTCAAACTCTTGGAAGTGAAGGTACATGTTTTATAAATTCAAATATTTTGTCAGATGGAAAATAGTCAAATTACCCATAGCAAAATATAACAGCTTTCCAAGAGACCTCAGATACCTAATTTGCATATGAAAAATCCAGGAGACTTCCTGGTGGTCTTCTGGAACATGTCTGATCCAGGATATAGCTGGATACTCCTGAAGACTACTTAGGGATGCACTATTAGATTTCCAGGGGGGACCAGGAAGTTGGGTTCGGGGTTGATTTTTTTTTTTTGCGTCCCGTTTGGGGGTTGATTTTTTTTTCCTTAGAAATTAATGTTTCCCCTATTCCATGTTCAGGGGTGATTTTTTTTCTTCTGCCTATGGAGGGGGGATTTTTCCCAAAAAAACTTCCTGCTTCCCCCTGGAAATCTAATGGTGCACCCCTTAGAATTGCCTAAAAAGTGTCCAGGAGACCTCAGGGAGACGCAATATGATGATTTACTGTTAAATTGTAACTTAGTCTTCATAACTTCTTATCTGCAGTAGATAACAAATGAGCTGCTAATCATCAAATCTGATCACTAAGTATTTTATTGAATTCATGATTTATACAACTTTGGACAGAAATTGTCTCTGTTTTGTCACAAAAAATGTGATGTTAAGGTTGTAGTTCACCACCATGCTCTCCCCATTATGTTGTCTGGCGTAAGGGAAATGACTCATGGATTTGGGAAGGGGGAAATACTAACATACTATGATGTTGTGGCTAGTTGTGGTTAAAGAGAAACTTTGTTAGTTTGGTTTAGGATTAGGATTTAAACATCCCTCAAAACCCATTCTTGTTTTCTTTTGGTCAGTATGGTTCCAATAAGTTTTGATGTAAACTGTGAAGTTATTGTTTCAACTTTGAGTTACACTTTATAGCTTGGTTTCGTTGACTGAAGTTTGGTTGTTATATTTCTGTGAATTTTTGAACCCCCTACTGATGTGGCCAGTGTCTCTGAAAGTTTTTGTTTCTCCTCAATTTTGCTGTCAATCATAATATTATGACCAGATTTTAAGCCCTGAACAAGCAATTATATCAATATTTTTGGTAAAAATTATTTCAAGAAGTGTAAAATTATTGTTGAATCTATAATGCAAAACATTTTGAACATACCAAATGGATGACGTAAATAATGCACTTTCATATAGTGTCAAATAAGGGGCCACTTAAAATCTCAACAGGCAGTTTGACCGCCCAGAATTAACGGTTTTTAGTGGTTGCTATTGTTTTGAGCGATGGCAACCGCCCAGAACTGCCGGTTCCTGGCGGTCAGTGGTTGAGTTTTGAAGCAGTCCCTAACCTAAGTAATGCACAGTAAAATAAAGTGAATTATTGAAAACAGAATGACTATTAAGACTAACATTTTCTTTCTTTTTTTTTCTTCTTTATTTTCATGTGCTGAATCTCTGTTGTCCTTTGCTGCAATGAAACAAACTCAGGTAAGACAAAATTTAATAAATAACCAGGGACTAAGAGTATTGCAATTGCGATTTAGTTAATGGAATGTTAACAGGTCCACTGTCACCCGGGCCAATCCAAAGAAAATACCGGGACCTCCTCATCATGCCTTGCTTCCAATGGAATATTTGTACAGGTTGTCATGAATAGCTTTAGTGATGGAACCAGATAAAACATAGCAAAATTAACAGATCTCATCCCAGTTATGCATTTCAGATATGTTTAATCACTAAAGCTAATCATGACAACCTGTACAAAATAACCATTGAGAACAAGGCATGATGGGAAAGCCCTGACATCTTCTTTTGGCCAATCCCCTTGTAGCTATATTCATTAGTTAAGTTTTGGCCCAAAGCTAATGAACGGTTACCCTAATGAACTGTAAATGGGCTTCACACCTGTTATCAAATAAGCTTCTGTTTCACAATCTCTTTACAACTATCACTGGAGCAAGTGTCATCATCTTAACTCTGTCTCTGAAGTTGACATTAGCAAGGGTGTTTGAAGCTTTAGGCCAAAATATTGATACCTTTGATCTCATTGTTATTATTTTAGCGAGTTTAATCTCCACAGCAAGTGCCGTCTAAATGTCTTTGAATTAGATGGTGCATTATATAGAAAGTGTAGAGTACAAATATGCCTTTGAGAAAGATCAAGTTCTCTTCCATTTATCACTCTTAGGACTTCATTATAACTTGTAATGGTTTATTCAGAGTCTGACGATATCCATTGATCAATGCCTTCAATGCGCGTTTTTTTACATGTGCTATTTCTTATGCATTGCGAGTGTAAAGGCTGCGCGTTGATGGACGATGAAAGATGCATATCAACATACTCAGAATATACCTTAAATGTGCTCTGTGGCTCGAAATTTACAGTCATGGTCAAAAGTTGACTTTTCAATCTCAAAGTACATAGTACAAGATAGTCGGGATTTATCGACTGGATCAAAGTATGTAGTAGGATAATGTCATGAGTCAAATGTAAGACTCCATCGTAATTGAATAATGCTGTATTCGTTGCACGGTCTCCTGCATGATCAAATCCCACGATTTAGTCACAGGAAATGTGTGAAGTTTGCAGGATTTCATTGGTGCTCGCTACACCTGCATGATGTCTCTATAATGTTTGCAACAGGTAGCAGTAGAATTGAATTTATCGGTTGAACTGAAAAGCTGAATTCAAACTCTTAAGAAAAGGCAAACACAGTTGACTGGTGCAATTGCATATAGCAGGATTGTGAACATGCCAATAGATTGATAATAAAAGCTTGCACCAAATATTTCAACTCAAAAGCAAGTTGAGAAAAGGGTTAGAATCATGGTTGTTTGAAAATCAAAAATGGCTTTATTTTGAGTAGGCCTATAAATTTAGCTTAACCCTAACCCTGAATTGAGAGGTGGTCTGTTTTCTGGCCTAAGTCCAACTCAGTACGTCATAGGAGAAAAAAATAAAAACATTTTCACCGGGATTCGAACCCATGACCTCTGGCACCCAAAGCGAGACACACCGTTAGCAGGCCATGGCGGAGTTGCTGATTAATATATGCAACCCGCATCTATGACGTATTTGGACTTGGTGCATTTTGGTGATACGGTTAGGGTTAATCTGTTACTTTAATAGTGGAATTGATTCCTATTATAGATTTAGATTGATTAATTCTGAGGAAGCAAACAAAATTACAAATGTTACATACTCCAAAACTATTTCTTTACGATATAGTTTAGTCCTGAAATGTTTCGAGAGAGAGAGGCCGGACATGTGTTGTGGAATTATTTCATGGTAATACAAATCTAGCGGAGTTCAAGGTGTTATCATCATCATCATCACCAGCAGCAAAACATTACCCTATCTCACAGAGCATTATATGTACTCTAGGAAGACGGGTGTTGTATGGGTTGAGAACAAAGTCACTCCCAGTGCCCTGATAAATTGCAGTAGGATAATTTTATAAATATAAATACAGTCATGCTCAACAGTGACGTAACGTGAGTGTAAATGACAAGTTACGAGTGTGCTTTAAAGTGATAATTTGATAATACATATGTGTACTTATCCCCTGCACATCAACACTTGAAGGAAATCGGAAATTGTTTTACAAGTATTTAGTAGAATTACTCAGAATTAGTATGGTTAGTTTATGATAATTGATATGTTGAAAGCTTCAATGGAATGTTTGTTTCAATCTTATTTTATGGCTTCTAATGATCCTTGCAGTTTCTGTCACCAAGGAATTTTATGATTTGAACAAGATACCACTTCGAGAATGATCAAATCAGGTGACAGTAAATACTGCAAATAGTCAAAAAATGTTTTTAGACAGGTCTATTAATTCATGGCTTGCATAATGGGGGCTCTCCTCACGGAAGCCTGAAATGAAGATGCATCTAGATGAATTTAGAATTGCAGACTGTGTTCACATGGTCACGCGTCAATCTGACTGGATGCAGGGACTTAGTGACCAAGAAGCCAACGTGACTTGGCTTGGCTAGTAGATTTTGCTCAGTAGGCCTATATGTTAGTGGTATTATAGATGATGGCTCAATCAGAGCTAGATCCAAATGCTACCCCGGACCACCAGCTTTATATGATATGATTTGGTTCGCGTTTAGTCCGACTATTATAGATAGAAGAATCTGACTAAGTCTAATTGAGGATGGCATTCTGATTCTGATTCTGTTTTATTTCAATATCATATATACATTACAACATATAAAGGTAAAAAAACACAAAAGTGATATTGCGGACATAATCAAAAGATTCTGATTCTGATTCTGTTTTATTTCAATATCATATATACATTACAACATATAAAGGTAAAAAAACACAAAAGTGATATTGCGGACATAATCAAAAGGCCAGTAAGGCCTGAAGACAATTATGCCCTAAAAAATAAAGAACAAAATAAAACATACTTACTAATCAAAGACAAACAAGACAAGCCAAGACAGTGCCCAAAAAAGGATACAATCAAATAGCGATTTCCACGACAACAGTTTCATTACATGGTTTTTGTCCAAAGTATTCAAACTAGTATTTAGAGAGAAAATATTCTTTTAATATATTTTTGAAGCTTTTGACATTTTTACATTGTTTGATGGTTTTATCAAGAGAGTTCCAAGAAGATGGTCCACAATTTCTTATAGCCTGGTTTGAAAAGGTTTTCTTTGTTTTGTTTATAATATAATCTTGGGCATTTCTTGTTTTGTACTTGTAATTCTCAGCATGCTTAGTGAAATATGTTTTGAACATATTAGGCAGTTGATTTGTATGATGTTGGAACATAAACACTCCAAGATTTAAATGGTAGGTATCAAAAACATTTAGAATTTCATATTTTGAAAATAATGGGCCGGTGTGGCTCCTATAATGGCTATTTGATATAGTTCTTATCGCCCATTTTTGGAGTTTGAGAATTTTATTTAAGTACATTTTGCTTGTGCTCTCCCAGGTAAGAATTCCATAGTTGATATATGGCAAAATTAGTGAGCAATACAAGGTGTATAATATGGATTTTGGTAGAAAGTGTTTTAGTTTCGACATCATGCCAATATTTCTTGAAATTGTTTTTGTAATTGCAGCTATGTGATTTTTCCAAGTTAAATTTTCATCTATAATGACTCCAAGAAATTTTGTCGAGCACACCCTATTCAATGATTTGTTATCAAGTTTTACATCAAGAATTTGTTTTGTAGAATCAACTTCATATATTTGAGAAATTTTTTCTGAGTCATTTGGATCAACAAATTTGTTTGTAGTATGGGATGTTCCGAATATCATATAATTTGTTTTACTTGCATTTACAGATAGCTTATTTGCTTTGAACCAGTTGCAACTTTCATTTTGAACCAGTTGCATAGTTAGAACTCTTGCTCTTGTACTCTACATTATTTAAATTGTGATAATATTTCTATTCTATTATGTTTGTTGGCCAAGCTGAATGCAGCTGGCCAGCCGGATTGTGATCTGTTTCAAGCAATCATGACAAAGCTACTTCATGTGTACCTGCATGTGATATACAATATCTGTGTGCTTTTTAGTCTACGGAGCAGTGAAATTCAAGACAAATTTGCTTTTTAGATTGGTGAAACATACTTTTATCCAGGGATCATTCTATATATATCTGAAACACCTTGTATATATTCATCTATAGCCCAAAGTTACAAAGAGAAGTCACCATTTTCATGGTCAAAAAAGTTGTGAACTCAAAATTGGCAAATCAAGGGTTTAAGAATAAATGATACTGAGCACCCACATTTCCTCCCTGTGTCCTTGAGCAAGGCACTTTATTCTTATTGTTATGTGGTCATATGTAGCTGTTAGGTCCGTCCTCATGACTCCACCAAAATCAACTAACTTAGAATAAAATTTGATAAAATGTCCCTTTGATGTAGTAATCAACCAGGCCTGTAGATTGTCATTGGACAAATCACGAAGGGAATAAAATCCAAATTTGACTGGAATTCTTTATTTTCTCTCAAATATTTGAAAAGAAGTTCACATATCCCCTACAGATACGTTACATGTAAAATACAGATAAGCTTCCTAAGTTTCCTTCTAAGACTGCAGATCCAATAGGTTTGTCTCACTGGGCCCCTCTATGTTCCTTCCATGGGCAATTTCCTTAACGGGTCTTGACGTTTCCTGTCAATGTCCCAATGACCATATGCTATCAGATTATCTTTGATTACATTCAAATCTGCCTATCTCAAGCAGGTTACTATCTTGCTCGCAAGGAACTCCCCAGTTGTCTATTAATGTGTCGAGGAACTCTGCTTATGTCGAGGCATAGGATATGATCGTTGTGAGCTACCTATTAATCATCAGGCACACCGGTTCTTCATGTTGTTGTCCAGGTTGTTATGCATCCATTGGCAAGATTATGTGATGGGTTTTGTTTTTGCATGAAATATGATGAATGATCTGTGATGGATGTCATTGTTTTAAACCAGGCTGTAGATAAAAAAATACTGATCCTGTGTAATCAAACATTACAAATGTTAAATACTTTATCGCTATATTTTGGTTGTATGCACAGTAATATGGATTTATCGTCATTGCATGTTAACAATTTGAATGACGCTTTAGAATATCAAATCCCTGGGATCAAATCAGTGAATAGGGAAAAGGTTTGGAAAAGGATTGAAAAAATAGATATTATTAACACTTACTGCACCAAGCTATTGCCACTACCCATTTTCATGAATAGCTGCCATTTGTAAATTGCTGAAATGTTTTCCAATTATTAAGTTTTTGAAAAAGATTTAATTGTAAAATAATAATCTTATTGATTTTTTGACTTTCAAGTATTCTAATTTGATAAGATAATACACTTTTTGGTAAAATAATTATATTTTGTATTAAGCAAATAGTTGAAATTATTAAAAGTTACTTAAAGCAGCACAAGGTCAACAAACTTTACCTACCCAAAATTGGGAAGCTTGGCGGTTAAAGTGTTTTAAACATAACTCCATGGAAAGTCTCAAAAACACCACACAAGAACCAATTTTGTTATAAAAAGTCAGAATAAATCAGAGAAGGGTTAGGTGGGAAAAGAATGTCCCTAAAGACATGAGTTTTTAACAACTCATGACTGGTGTGCCATTATAGTGAATATTGATTATTAGAAGTGAGAGGTCATGGTTCCACTTCCAAGGGAAACCAGGCTCCTTTATATAGATGCTCTTCCATTCTTCAAGAGATTGTAAAAATGCAACAGTATTTGGCTACAAATAAATTGCCTTTTTCAAAAAGAAAAAAAAGTGCAGTAGAATTGCAAGATTACTGGGTTTTTTTCCAAAAAGGCATAAGTACAGTAGAATTTTGAACCACACCTATTTTAATCTTGCCCAGGGTGCAGGAGGTATAATGCCAACACAAACCAAGCACATAACCTGCAGTAATTCAGTGTGAAGTATCTGGGGCATATCCGGATAGGTCATCCATAGGGCAGGCAGGGGCTGCATTGGTTTGCTGGATGCTGTGCGTCCAGGTGAAGAACCTAAACCAGGCCTGTAGCCAGAGGGTGGGCGAGGGGGGCATCCCCCCCCCCCCCATTTTGATTAAAGCCAAAATAAATTCCTTAAATATCCACCTAAAAACACCTATAAAGCACCAAAACACATAAATATATGTCGTTTCTCAATAAAATACTACGCAAAATGCTTGTAAAACTACTGAAAACCTTTTTTTTCCCTCCAAAAAGTCCACTTTAAAAATAAAATAAAAAACCTTTTGAAAAATCCTGGCTACGGGCCTGACCTGACCTGAACTGAACCTCAAAACTTTATCTTCAGGGGAGTGAAATGTCTTCCTCTTTTTTTTTGAAATTTATATAACTTGAAATTTTAGCTTTTCTTCCATTTTCAGCTCATTTTTTGTCAGTTTTTTTCCATGTGTTTTGTAGGAACATCCTTTTTTTCCCAAAGATGTCACTCGCTCCCCTTCTTGATCTATATAAGGGGTGCTATGACAAAATGAGCGAAAAGTTGTGAATGAAGATATTGAATCAATAGCTTCCAAAGTGAAAAAATGGTGGTAAGGTCAAATTTTGTATCGTGATGCAAAAAATGTGCTTATTCTTATAATCTATAGGGGGCTTTACCTTAATAAGTTTCAATAGACAGTTTTGTTGGGGATTGTATTTAGTCATGGTTATTTGATCATTTTTGCTCTAATTCTCTACATGTATAACAATCCAGCATCAGTTAAACTTGCGGCAAATTATAATGTTGACTGCCTTGAATGAAGAAATGCACAAAATCATTCGAAAGCTGAGAATATGAAGAATTAAAATATGTAACGAACTCAATTTTGAAATATGTGACTTTCCGCTCATTTCGTCAGCACACGTCTCATTTTAAAATTATCACCTATATATATCATAAACAACATGATTCAGTTGCACAAGTTATGTCAGAACTAATGGCATCATCGCATCAATTGACTAATTCAGGGTTGGATTTGGACATGATTTTCAACAAATGTTCGGCGATAATCATGGAAACTGCAAATTCATCATCCTGTTCATCAGCCAATTTATGTGAATTTGGTCGATCAGGAAGACTTAGTTATCTGCTAATTTGAAATCTTCATGGACTTTGAAAGTGCTTTCTTTAGCTGATGGCGATTTGGTTGCCCAAGGTAGAATCAATTGACGGTGTTGAAGTCATATTTTGCAAAATCATTCAACATTTTTCAAGTTTACTTGATGAGATACTCTACAAATTCAGATAGTGTTTATGGTCTTTTGCTACAGAACTTGGTCTAAACATCAACACCAACATGTATGTTTCTCTGAACATGGTTTATATCATAAATTGAACAAAACCATAAGTCTGAAAATGTTAAGATCATTTTCTGCCTCAATTACCCCGTTCATATCTAAACATGGAATGGCTAGCCTACCTGAGTTTCAATTGCAAGTTGCAATAGTCACTTCTATAAAGGGAAATATGGTTTGCGGTTTGCGCATGAAACAAAATGCACATGCGATTTATGTGATCTGCTTAGCTATTAGGCCATTTCACGATCAAATCCAAGAGGTACAATACCTTTGATCCATGAGCAACAATGAAATAGCAGCGAGCACTGATACGTCCTTTTAATTTTTTTGGCTATATCCGAATTCAAGTTGAGAATAAATTCATAGGGATTAAAGTAAAATATGAGTAGTCGTCCTTGACCATTCCACAGAATACTTACTTATAACAGAAATTGTTCAAATCTGCTGGAGTTCATTTTGTTGGTAAATTTATGCAGCTGTTTTGATAAGTTTTTCAGGAAATTAAGCGTAGTGTGTGTTATAAAATTTTATTCTTGGCTCACGTTTTTGATCATATTCAATAACAGTATTTACAAAGTACCCTTGTTAGAGGATTCAAAGTGCTACAACTTCCCCTTAAAAAGGTGAAGATTCCTGATGATCTCAGTTTAAAGTTGCAAGATTATCTAAACATAAGATTTCCAGGGTGGGAGCAGGAAGTTGGGTTTAGGGTTGAATTTTTTTTTCATGTCCTGTTTGGGGGCAATTTTTTTCTTAAGGAATTACTGTTTTTTCCCCTATTCCATGCACAGGGGTGATTTTTTTTTCTTCTGCCTATGGAAGGCGATTTTCCCCCCGAAAATCTTCCTGCTTCCCCCCTGGAATTCTAATGGTGTACCCCTAAAGAAAAAGAAGTTGAGATTTTCCTTGCCATTTTGTGGTTATTCACTCTCATCCTTTCGGACTAATCTCAACTTGTTAGGATGTTCACACTCAACATCTGGTAAATATTTATGTCTTGTGGAAACATTTGAATGAGTTCATACAACAGTGATGGGATTTTAATGGACCATATCTTGGGAAAAGTTTCAGTTGTGTTTTTGCTCATCTAGTGATGATATCAAAAATGCCTTTCTAGAAAGGCTTATGCCCATCCACCAATCTTGGTGTACATTGATGGTGACAAGTTTTTTGACTTTTTTACAGTTCAATCGAATTAGCAAATGTCAGTAAATATTGTTTGAGGCAAGGTTTTTTGATTTTTTTACAGTTTAATCAAATTAGCAAATTCCAAATTGGAAGATGTAGGAGACATTTTGATGGAACAATCATCATATTCTGACTTTTTGATGTTTGGTCAAAGATGCGTCACAATAATTTTAAGCCAAGGAGCTAATCAGCAGGGGCGTAACAGGTGTTGGTCGCCAGGGGGGGGGCAAAGCCCAAAAATTTCCCCCTGACGGAATTTT
>JXSR01S022529.1:46371-68249 GCA_000969725.1 Ophiothrix spiculata
AGCAAATATTTTTAGTATTGTTTAAACCAAAAAATACCACATACTTTACTGGTATGGTGGAAAACCTCTCATCAAACAATTGACCAAACAATATCCCAGTTGAATGTTTAGATATATGAAGTTCAATCGTTCACGGTTTACTAACACTTGAAGTCAGGCATATAATGTAGCAATCAATAGGTAACCACACATTATTCAATGTCTCCCATAGGCACCGCTTGTTGACATTAAGCTTCCCGTGATTAATTAATATCTGTGCAAATTTACCTCAAGTTTTTGATAGGCTGTAAAAAGGCAAATACCATGAAGTTTGTCAATAGAGCTTCCTGAACTTGTCAGATATTGGTGGCAGAAGCTATACCTGCAATTGTTTGTAAGCTTAACCATGTTACCGCAGGCCTCCTACACTAAATGTTGACAATAATGGGCAGAAGTCCATATGTTAATCCCTATTTTAACATTGAGGAATGTTGTTCAGACACCTTTTTCGTTTCCCAATGATAATTAATTAGTACAAATTATTATATGTAGGTGTTTTGACAGTGTTGTCAAATGCCGTTTTAATAAAAGATTGCTGAGGGAGTTGCTTAGAATTAAGATTTCCGGATTTATGCAAAATGTTCACGTTTTCTTCAACCCCAAGAAATTCCTCAATTGGTCAGTTGTTGCAAATGACTGGCTCTAAACATTCAAGTGATTGGAGTTGGTGATTTATTACATTTCAATTTGATATAACATCACATTCTTTCTTCATTCTTAATTTATGTGTCTACTTTAATGTTCCTTTTATGGATGGCAAAGACTTACTTTTTATTCAAAACTATGTCATTTAATTGCGTCATGTGGTTTAAATGTAATATTTGTACTTCCGAATGCTTGCCATAAGATACAGGTGTTAGTCTACAACTGTTTTTAATGAAGTCATCTTTCAAAGAAACCAAAATTTGTTGGAACTATTACAATTGTGTATTGCGGGTGAAACAACTTACTTATATCTGTTGCATTCAAAGCGTTTATGATAATTAAGGGCATTGGCGGCGGATTTTTTTTGGGGACGGCTAATTTGCGAAAAAATCATTGTCGTTGTCGCCATCGTCACCGTCGATTTTTCATATTTAAATATCAAAACAAAGGGAAAATTTCAATTTCCTTTTTTTTTTTTTATTCAAAGACATTTTTATACCCATTTAGAATTATGGCTAATACCTTTAAGCTGTAGATATACTTCGTCATTTTTGTAGTTTGTAGACATTTTCATTCAGAATTTTTCTCATGGTGATTGGTTTTTAAGAATGGTGTAAACTTTCATTCTGAATGAACATTTTCCCATGTACAATTTCACCATTGTGTAAATCATAACCATCATTGCAAGAAGAGATTAGCTTACCATGAATAGATCTAGGCCGTAGAATCAATATCAAACATTATACTACCCATCAGTGATCACTTTAAAATGTGCAATGGGGTGAAAAATAGGTCTCCCATTTAATACATTCTCCATAATGTGAAAATTTTACTCCATTCTTAAAAACCAATCACCATGAGAAAAATTCTGAATGAAAATGACTACAAAAATGACCGAAGTATATCTACAGCTTTAATAGTGGTACTGTACACATACTATATGTAGGATTTAATTTTGTAAATTTCTTGAAGCAAAGAGTTTGTGAAATTCAGTACTTTTGCAATATTATTGTGTATTTACACTATTGAAAACCAAAAATCACATCCTTAAAGAGGATGGATCTTTAAGTCACTATATAGACTATGAATTCACAGAATTTCAAAATTAGGTAATGTTTTGTAATTGTATCCGTTGCTTACCATGTTTATAGATGGTATATAGTACAGGATATGTAGAATATTTTGATGCATTACACTAAAAAGTAGGAAGTATAATTAAGTAATAATTATATCATAAATCTTTTCATAGAATGCATGAAATTTCAATTGTGTTGATGTATTGGATTAAACTATGCAGAACATTTGTTAAATGTAGTCTATAAATGCCAAATGACGTTGTTTTATCCAATTTGTCATTGTAACACTTATTTCATTTTCCTAATCTATCATCCATCATCCTTAAGAGAAGTAAACCTTTTCTCAGAAAAACAAAGCATCCGTCTCAGTGAACATTTTAAGAGACACCAAAATTTTGGAAGTTTGCCATTTAAAAAATAAGTTATCACCAGTAGACATTTCAATGTATTCAGTTTGATAAAAATTTCGCTCCTTGTGACATCAAGTTGAAACAAAACTTTAAATTTTAATGATGTTTAAATGGTTGGTCGTTATTGCTTCAAATTATTCTTGCCAGCTCAAATAAATACAAAGTAAATTGAAACATTTCAAAATAAAGCAGCTAATCTAAATCTTTGATGGGTAATTCCTAGAATGACTATAGGGCATTAACTTATGAAAATTGCTAACAAACCTGTGACAAAGGTTCCAAATTAGCAGTCAGTTTGTGCAAGAAATTCCTCAATTGGTCAGTTGTTGCAAATGACCTGTACCAGCTACTGGCCAGTTTGGTACTTCATTATCAAAAGTCCAGTTTCAAATTAATGTCTACATTGTAACTGAATAGTGCGACTTTTGACCAGGGCATTGACTTGGCCTTGGACTGATTTTCAAAACCTTTTATTTTTTTTAGAGAGAGAGCCTAACCCAACCTAGTTTCACTGAGCCCTGCTCAGCATAGTGCCTAATCAATGTCATAGATTTATTTAATCATCATTGTCGTTGTCGTTGTCTTCATCGGCACCGAGTTCAAAATGGGATTCTATCCCAAGATATATCGCACACCAATCAATTGCAAATACAAAGCCATTGGGGCGGGCACTGCCTTGGCAGCAATTTGGAACTGGTACATCAAAGTTTCTCCAATCTGTGATGTAACTGTACTTAGCTGTTTTCTTCATTTTCTCATTAGATTTAGTGGACCACTTTATAACATTTAAGTTGAAGTACACAGACTTCCTATGAAGGAGGTTGCAAAATCCCCCCCCCCAAAAAAAAAAACATTTTTCACAATAGTGGATTCAAACTCAACTGGTTTATAAGAGGAATGGGCATTTTGACTTGTGCATAGAATATGGGACATCCGAAGCTTGGTGATTTTTCAGGATTTATTCTCATTTCAGGATCGGCAGGATTTTCCTTTAGAATTTCATCAATCTATTTATTTTGGTAATTTAATCATAATTCTAATGCTTTTTTTTCAGGATTTTCCAAAAACCCATTGCCTTTCCAAAAAATCCTGAAGACTTTCTTCTTGAAGTTACGTTTTATCTTACACGTCCTTTAAAACCATATTTGTGTCATTTGGCAATTACAGAAACAACCACTTCAAATATACAAAAGTGAAAACGTAATGACCCATCTCTGACAATTTCATTTGAACAATTCCTTTCATTATGAAATTGATTAACAAAAGGTCATTAACGCTAGGCATGTTGTCTGTTCATTTTATGCTGATTGCTCGATTTTATCTGTCTATTGTGATCTCTGTGAATCTGCCCTAGGCATTTGATATAGATGTCAGTGCTTGTGTGAATTTGGAGACCGGATTAGACGGAAAAACAATGAGATGAGACACGGGATTTTGTTCTTTTCTTGTCTCGGATTTACTCTATTTTTTCAATTTCAATTTCGGTCACATTTGATAATTCCTGTCTAATATGAAAAGTTACTTAACTATTGATACATAATACTCATATGATTTTAAAGGTCGGATAATCGGGTGAATGGTATTTTCTTTGAAATTTTATCAATTTTTATTCAGGTAAAATTGATAGAAATAAAACAGTGCCTTTTCCTCAAGAAATTTTAAAAGTCCTAAATATGTAATTGCTGTTGCAGCTAGTTTAGGTCCTCTATAGAGCAAACTGAATTACTCACATAGGACATATTCAACTTTTGACTGGATCAAAGCACCTGAACCTTGAATCTCCCCAGTGTAAGATTGATTTCAGACACAATGAATCAAATGTGAATGTAACAGATTGTTACCTCTTAGTCATGCTTCTATTTATAACACCATGTAATTCAATCTGGCTACAATTTCATTACATTAAATGGCATTACAATACTGTACCTGTTGCCACACCGTAGACCTGCGGCTTGGAGACCTGTTGCATTTAGATCTCCATCAGATCTCCATTAAGCCAGAGAGAAACCTGACAAAGATTGCCTTGTGTACTTTTGCACATCAGGGAGTGATACTAAAGTACATGATGTATGTGAGCCATATCTTTTAGCAGTCACCCTGAAATAATGTCAGCCTTATGTCAGTTTTAAAGTATCGATAAGGGACACATTAAGCATGTCAAATCATTTATATCCCAATTACCAAGTTTCTTATTTGAAATACCAGTAACAGCAATTGATATGGAAAAGCAATAGTAAACAGACCTAAAACAAAAGCTAAACGCCAGATTGGTCGAACATTTTTAATACCACAATTCAAATTGGTCAAGAATTTCAAGGAAGATGAGTTAGTTTATATTATTTAATTATTATTTATAGTTTAATTATTAATACCACAATTCAAATTGGTCAAGAATTTCAAAGAAGATGAGCTAGTTTTTATTCAAGAAAGTGTGTCAAGTAAATAAGATCAATGCCATTCGTTCAATGGCATCTTGGTTTTTTGGCCTTGATGCAAATGGCATATTTTGTCTTCATTTCATTGTCAACTAACAATAATATTGTGGTAAGCTAACATGATTAAAGGAAACTACTGTGTATATTGACAGTTTGATATTATTTTTTCCTAAAAAAGATGTTTTTAATCAATATTTAGTTCCATAAGATATACCGAAATAAAAACAAAATTGATACAGTTGATACTAAGAAAAAAATCTAATAAAACAACAACAACAACAAAGATCCAACGACAACTCGAAAATAAAGTAAAATAGTAGAAAATAGAAAAAGTTGTTCAAGTTGTCTACGTGTTTGCAATGTTTCATCAAGAAATCATTGTGTTTAATATACAGATTTTCAAACACATCTGTGGTTATTATACAGATTTTCAAACACATGTGTTTGAAAATCTGTGGTTATATTTACGCCAAATCTTTGTCTGCAAGTTCTATGCCAAATCACAAGGACTCCATTCATTCATATTCTTCTTGGCAATAGAATAGATTAATGCTCTTTTTTTGGAAATCATAACAAAGTTTGAAGCAATACTTGCTAATGTGACAATGACAACAATGTTTTATTACATTTATTATTTAATTCTTTCTTGGCTTAATGTTGCATCCGATTGTCTTATTTATGGTTACCCAAACACAAAAATCAACTTAGAAATTGTACTTAATTATAACTGGCAAAAAAACAAAAGTTTTCAAAGAATTTAATTTTCATTGATATCTATAATGATAATGTTCCTGTTTTGATGAAACACTAATTGATGGTTATGACAGAAACACATAGATTCACTCTAAATGTAAATTCTAATTGTCGAAACATTTTACTCGAGGATTCATTAGAAGTGATCTATAATGGATTTCGCTACAGGCGGCGTAAAAATTTCAATTATTTGTCCCATTTTTGTCAAGGTTGAAATCTCAAAACAGGATAAGGTTTAAAAATACCCTCAATGTTTTCAGATTTCTAGAAAATTTTGTCAGTGTCTGGGTACAATTGTTTTGTGAATAAATGAGCTAAAATCAGCATCATAAAATATGGCAATTTTGTGTTGATGTTGGGAACACAACCAAAGGTTATACTAATAAGCGTGGGGTAATACTAAAATGCCAATTTTATCCATCCTTTCAAGTTTGATTTTATTTTGGGCAAAATGAGATCATAACATTTTCAAATAGTTTAAATTGATAGAGATTATTGTCATTGACAAATTTAAATTTTTAGTATTCTAAATTTCGTTACAATTTTTAAATACTGCACTGGTGAATGTGTAAAGAATATGGAAAACAATTGGTAGTAAACTAGACATTATGACAAAGGTAATTCTATTTTTAAAGTCATGGGAATAGAAGGCATGTTTTGTTTCTTTGTTGGTGTCCTTGGCCATGAATTTGCAGCCCATTTGTTTTATATCCATCATATGTCACCTGTGACTGCGTTAATGTGAAGAAATGTGATGAGGATGAATGATGTTGAATTGCTATTTCATCGCCCTGAACAGTACATGCAGGTAACCTAATGATCTTGAATGATCCAATTGAGGCATTTGGTAAAGTCGAAATGAGGGTCCTGGAATCCTTGGAGAAGGCCTAGAATGCGTTGACAGGTATGTGATTCTTCAGGATTGTTTGTGTAGATGTCAGGATTTTTTTAATTCAAAATTTCCCAAATTATATTTGTTTTCAGACCCATTATGGGGCATTTGATCCAATTTTGTGTTCTTTTTCAGATTTTTTCACAACATCGCAAGATTTTTCCCGTAAACCCCATCACGCCCCTGTTTAATAATTACTTAGAGCGCTGTATTGTTGTTGTTGTTATTTTGTTGACACAGAAAATATCAGAAATATTTTACATGCTGAACATATATGTGGACATTCACCTCCAGGATTTTTTTTGTAAAAAACAGCTGACAACAATTAGTGGCAATGAAACATAGCTAATGTTGCCTGGCATTACATTATCATCCTGGCTCATCTTCTGTTAAAGGTACAGTCATATGGTCAGTGACCCTTCCAAAATATGGATCTTAACACACAAACAACAAAGAAATACAACAGAAATTCAGGAAAAATGATAATGGTGGTTGTTTCTGTGGGATGAGCTCGCTAATTATAATTGACCAAACATCCTGTTGTGGTTTTGTCATTTTCAATTGATTTTTAATCCATAGTTATAAAGAGATTTTGTGGCAGAAAAACAGCTCCATCTGGAATGGACATGGAGATCAGTGACAGAAGTACTTCTACATGGAGTAGACACTGTCTTGAATTTTTAGTTAATACTGATTGTATTGGATCATTTCTTAGGAACAATGGGAACTAAATTCAATTACAGGCCCTTTTTGAATGTACCCTGGAAATCAGTAGCCTGGCAAATTTGAGTAATTTTGCAGCAGTTTTTTACAATGAATTCGCATATTGATAGGAAGGGAAAGGGGATATAATCAGGCGCGTAACAGAGGTCGCTTGTCAGGGGGGTCAACAGTCCGGTTTGAGCTTTATTTTCCCGGTCTAAGACTGGAGTTTCCCGCTGAGAGGGTAAAAACCGGCTGATTAAGCAAGATTTTCCGTCAATTTCATCCCGGTCAAAGTCGTCAGAGGGGGCGGTCTGCCCCCCTTGACCCCCCGCCTGTTACGATACTGAATATAATCATGAAAAAGAACTAATTTTGTAGTAATCACAAAAATAAATTTGATTAATTTACAAGTGTTCTCATCCAGCCATGAGTAGTTTTTGAGTTATTTTGATCCAATATGCCACTAAATTGCTTTTTTATTATTTTAGATAGTTATGAAATTATTTTTCAAATTTGTTCAGGTTTGCTTTTTAGTAACATAATATACAAATTGTAGGTTTAAGGGTGTTAAATATATTGTATAATTCTGCGTAATCCTACAAAAGCCTACATTAAAAATGGAAGAAAAAAAGTCCTTGTACGGATGCTGCTGGCTTGGTATCGTTAAACACTTGATGAGGGCTTCAGGTTTCAATCCTATGGTCAAATGTACGAAGACAAGGATTTTTGATTTATATTCGAGAAGATAGTTTTGCCTTGCAATGATTTGGGTAGTAAAAGTCCATTTCAAATTGGCTTACAGGAACTTCACAGTTAAGGTGTCTACACACAATAATTGCATTAACTTAAATTGCCCATTAATATTGAAATGAAGCAAATAATAATAAGCATTGTTGCTGTATCAACACGGTCTGAAAGCATAACAGGTATTTTGATGACAGTTATGAACTTCAATTAAATGAAAAGCACAAAAGGCTAATGAAGAAATCTTTGCGCAACATTAACTTTCAAGATGACTGTACTTTGAGTCAAAAGTCGGTTTAATGCGAAATATACAGCAAAATTTAGTTTAATGCGAAAATACAGCATCAAATATACTTATGTGGAAGAACATCCTTTTCCCGATATTCTTACAAGTATCTTAAAAATGGAAGATTCGGAGCACCTCCTAACACAAAATTTTCCAGGGTTTTTACCTGTATGTTATCAGGGTTCTTTTTACAAGGTGCTATTAACATGATATATGGTTATATTGATGCAACAGGATTTGTGTCACCAAGTTAAAGTTTTCCCTGAAAAATAGTACTGAAATTTATTAGGAATGATTTGTGAATTTTATCAGGTCAAACTTTGATAATGATTGATTTAAATGCAATTTACTATGGAATTGAAGACTAATTAGACAGTTTGTATGATTGAAGATGTCAAAAATATTACTGATTTGACATTATTTTTTCATTATTTATGAATTCAACACCTATAATTTGTCTAATAAGCAAAATATTTCAGCTAATGATATTTTTCAAATTTGACCTTCAAAATTTTGTTTTTGATAGATCTTTATTGAAATAACATTAAATATTCAAGTTGATTAAGCAATTAGTATAATGAAGATAATTTATCTCACTTAGAACATACCGCCCCTAATAATGAGTTTGTAACGTTGACATTAACATATCGAGTCATTAGAATTGGTTATTGATTGGGTCCGGACGTCATTTCTCATTTTGTATTTTTGTGATAGTCAAATTACTCCTTAATAATGAACCCGGTTTTGTTGTCAAGGAACTTTCAGAGTTGACTATTTGTCAACAGTAAGAGCCATGGAGCATTATTCAGAATACAGATTTTATGTAATGTAAATGACTTTGGGGACCTTAAAGCAGGGAAAAAAGAGATAAGAGCCCCATTGTTTGTCAAGGGGCAAGAGTTTAAATGTTCTTAAAGGCCTTCAAACGCCATTTTTCCAAAGTTTTATTCCAAGTTTCCAGCTCGGTTTACCAGGCAAGGTTTCTTTATTTTAAAAATAGACTAGTGGGATGGGTACCTGTGTATACTTGATGACTGACCTCCCCTTAAAATACTCACAAGGTAAATTGTTATTCATAGTACAAGTTTGGTCCAGGTAGGGTCAAGTCTCTTCTTCTCTATTCAGTATTTTTCTTCAATTTTCTGTAGTACAGTTCCCTTGATCTCCTGTCACAGACCCAGCAATGAGCCCACGCAGCGCGTTGCCTGTTCTTTCAGTAGGCCTACACTTTTGATTGTACTGTAAAGGGTAGTGGACAGCTCTGAGCAAGAGCTACAATTTTCATTAACTATTTTTTGACAGAAAGCAGCTTTATTTTTTTTAACATATACAGCAGCTATTATTTGCTATGTGAAATCAGTTCATCCTGGGGTGGCAGGATAATTTCTGTGCCATCAAACCATGTTGCTAGTCCTTATGGTCAGACTAAACAAAGCTTACCCGGGCTACTTAGCAAATAAATACTAGAGGGTCAGAGAGGGTTTTTACTCCAACCTAGGCCTTTTCCTGAAGGCTTTCAGATCTGAAAGTGCATCAAATCCTAGCCAAGCATAATGTCGCTGAAGTTATTTCTTCATTTGTCAAAGGGTGATCTATTTTGATGCTAGGGGATGTAATCTAAAAATCAAGTGCATTAAATATATATGTCATACAGGGCCCTATTTCATTAAAAAACAAACAAACAAACAAATAAAAAACATTAAGATTATCTTCAATAGGTTCTTGATCTTCTTTTAGGCCAAGTAAATAAAATCTGATGTTTCTTGTCTGGGTTTTTGAAAAAAAGGAGGAAGTGGGTCTTTTTATTTTTATTTGTAAACTACTCTAAATTTACCTGGTGTAGAGCCTTTTTGCTCTTTTTTTTATTTTATTTTTGTTTTGAGAGTTGGACCCCACTGATGATTGCAAAACTCACCAGAAATGCAAAGGGGAATTTTTTTACTTTGCCTTAAATCTTTATGTTTTCCAAAATTAAAAGAATGTTCATGTCATTTTATTTGATGAAAATATAAGGGATAGATGGGGTCCTCATCAAAAAGTTATTCCTTTGCTTGGGGTATTTATACCAAAAATCATATTCCCTCCAGCTTTTCGAATGATGACAAAACAGTTGGACCCTGGGGGTTGGACAATTTAAGGACCAGCCTAAATTGTCATACTTAAGTATAACATTGAAGCCTATTTTTTTGTTTTTGTATAAAATGTAAACTTGCATACATATTCGTGCCTGGTGGTGTTATGTTTTCTGTGTTTTGACTAGCAGTGTCTTTGTCCATTTTCCTCGTAACGGGCTTGAACAATTAGCTGAAGTTTGAAGCATGAGTATGAATTACATTTGGAAGGCTCTAAAATGGTCAGAATATTCATTTTGAAACTTAAACTGAATTAAACATGCAATGTTTATGCTAGGACAATTACATTCAGTGCGAGACTATGTGTTTCTTTGTCTAATGTAATTGAAACCATTTAAGGTATAGAAGCGTTGTTATGAAGTATAACAAGAATATGTTTTCATACAAGCAGGGGAGTTGTGAATAGCCATCATTCTTATTTACTGAGCAATTTGAAATAACAAAAAAGAGAAAAAAAGAGAAGTAGTTTTCCCTATTTTTAAAGTATTAGGCAAAAAAGAAAGCAGGTTTAATATCAATATATATGAGAACGATTTGAATTAAGCAAAAAGTTTCACTTTCTATGAGTTAAAGGAATCATCAACTTTAATATTTCTTTAAGGTTCTTCATTGGAAGATATAGCCCTACCATGAAGTTCTAAATTATATGCCCTAAATGTTGGAAAAGCGTGTTGTACAAAATTGTGCAGAAACACACAATTGAAGCACATTGCAATCTCATCAGAATGTTAGTTTTCTTCTAATGGATCATTGCGATGACCTTATAACTCTGATCGCTGGTTTGCCTGATTACATGACAGAAGTAGGTGGATACAAGCTGATGTCAATTCATTACTATACCGGTACCTGAAGTCGACCAGGATGGAGCATGAGTGCTGGCGGTAAGCTGCGAGGAAATTGGTGACTAGGTGGATTTGCAACTTGGATAAGAAGATGAAATCCAGATTCCTTGGTCATTTACGTCAGAATCATGCAGCTGAGAAAAATAGAACAGACATAAGCTTATGGCTTGTTAGTTATAATGTTTAAGAGAATTTTATTATCAAGAATTTCAACTTACTTTTAAGTACAGAAAGGCTCATCCTCTTAAAGGTTATATGCAAAGAAGGTGAACACTGAGCAGTAATGAACCAATTAACACTAATATAGGACGAATACACAACAATTCCTGCATTGTTTTTCTTCCCAATAAAAATAAAAGCATTTTTAGAATACACAACACAAATCTTTACCACTTTGAGCGATTTGATCTAAATGAGCGGTTTGATCTAAATGAAAAATCGCTATACAAAAACCCAGTTATTATTATTATTATTATTATTATTATTTGAGTCCACTGAATTATGACATGCATAAGGGTTACCTGACCTGTGCAACCAACTTCTGCAGTGCATATAAGTGTATAGAGTTAAAGCAGTATTTTTGTGTGTTGAAATTTTTCACTTACCTGTTATTGACTGGTATTAAGTTAATTATATTCCAAATGATGCTTTACAATAATGTATGAATCTCAAATGATATTAAAATTAAAATTTAAAAAACAATTTTCAAATTAAACACTGTTTCTAGTCAAAGGTCAAAAAATATTTCAATATATAACAATAAAACCCCATTTGGTTTGCATTGTGACTGGCAACACTGCATAATTCTTGGGTAACCCTTATGCTTGTAATTTTTGGGCGTTGCTTGGATCATTAGTTTTTGTGAGATGGTCATTGAGTTAAAGTTATTTTATCTTATTTTGCTGTTGCTTTGGTGAAATTTGGTTACTTTTGTGTTTAATTTGTTTGAAACAGCTCAGGTCACAGATGGGGAGGGTGAATTTGGAAGTCTCAGCTTTGGATGTTTTGCTTCCTACTTCACGTACCCTGGATATTATTCAGTGGTCTATCAAATTTAAATCCAGAATTGTGTGGTGTGCCATTGATTTTCAATTATACAGGTTGCCAGTCCAACACCATCTTATTTAACCATGTGTTAATATTTTGTAAGAGAAAATACTGGGGAAAATACACAAACCATTATATTCCTATCCAAATACTACACCAGCTCTTATGCACACAAATTGAAGAACTCTTTTAAAACTTTAAATACATAAAATGAATATGTCGTGTATATATTACCATTAGGATTAAATAGTTATATTTGGAATTTTAGATTTCCTGGCATGTTTATATACAAGGGGGTTGTGTTAAAGTTCAATTTGTTTAACAATGAATAACAGGAAGCTGATAGTTTTGTGGCAACAAAGTTTTGTTTTGCGATCAAGAGCTCAGCAAATAGTGTTGGATTTCTCATTGAATTTGAAATCCAATGTCTATATGCACGGCCAGGCTGCTGTTTACAAGAACTTTATATATGGTTCTGTAATCTGGCCCATATATGTACAGTTGTGCAAAATGGGATTTTGAGGTTTTGCATATCAGATAACTTCAGATTTGTAGTAGTAGTGACAATTTTTTTCAAATAAAAGATGAAAATGTTTTAACTAACAGTGGTATGCGATCTCGACATGATGCATTCGGAGAAACTTTTGTGAAAGCTACATTGCAAAAGCTTCAAGAACTCAGTGACTGCCTTCAAGGATATGATTAGCTTGATGTAGTAATGGGACTATTGGCAAATGAATCTCAGTTGCCTGTGCACCTCAAAAGAAACTCATTTCTTGCACGCCCCAGTCATTGACCATACATATAACTTGTAAGTTATTGACTGTACTGCATCATAATTATCCAGTTTGGACTATTGGCAAATGAATCTCAGTTGCCTGTGCACCTCAAAAGAAACTCATTTCTTGCACGCCCCAGTCATTGACCATATATATAACTTGTAAGTTATTGACTGTACTGCATCATAATTATACAGTTTATTCACTTCATTATTCAACAAATTGAATTAACTTAATAACCAAAATAACAGACTCTGACTCAATGTTTGAAAAACTCTTGATTGTGACCCATTGAAACTTGGAAGTACACAAAGTCACTTCTAACCATTGTTAGTTTTACCCCTCTAAACTTGATAAGATTATTCATCCAGGGGAGGGGGGGGGGCACTAGGTTATGATCCAATATATTTTTGACCAACAATAAAGTAAAAGGGTGCTGTATATTAAGCAGAGTGCTCTTTAGTTTTAGTGTGTAATCATGGATAATCTGAACTAGTTTATCTATTGTGTAATGTTCTGTGTACTCTAAGGCTGTGATTACATAGAAGTATACAGTACATTCGCTATACGCTCCCAGGAGAGGAGAACTGCAGGAGAGGCACTCATATTTGACATGGAATTATCCTCATCACTAGACTCATGATTGCTTCCCCAGAGTGTAAATGTAGCGAATAACGTATGCCGTATACCAATGCATATACTTCTATATGATCGCAGCCTAATCGTCCAGCCTTTGGCGAAAGGAGATCGGGCTGTCCACGTACTTTTTTACGTACGTATATACAACAGTTATTTGAGAGATAAAGGATAAATGTAAGAACAAATATTTCTGTGCTTTTTTTCTTTAATTTTTCTTGGAGAAACCTGCTCACCTGCTTTACAGCTGATGGGGAGGAGGAGCGTGATCAACCTCGCGCAAAAATATTGGCGCTTACAGTATTCAATTTCACAAAAGATTTGAAAATCAGTTGTTCAATGAATCCCAGAAATGGGATTTTAGGGATGATGAAAAAGTCTGGTTGAGTAAAATGTGTGCAAAACAATTGTAGTGCCCCTTCCACCCTGCGATTAGTCAGTACACATCTTCCTTGTTAGGATAAGAGATTTTAAGGCTGAACAGTAGCGTTAATTAACCAGAAAATCATGGCAGTAAACAATTGATTTAACAATGCTAAACGAGACTTTAAACACCTTAGATAAATGGATTAGGATCCATTGCCATGGAGGTGATAATTTATCTAATAATACGATAAGTATAAGGTAATGTTTGACTTAGATTGAACAAACTTGAATGGATTTGTATTCCTGGGAAAAAAGATATTTTGGTGGTTGGACAGATTTTAAGCCTCAGATATATGATTGTTGCAAGTGCTATAGAAGTCATAGTGGATCGCTTGATTTTACATTGTTTGTAGTTTGATTTTGATATCAATGTTTTAATTAAAGCACTGATAACATATGTTCTCCTTTAATTGATATCCACACCTATCTTTAAATTAAATGGTGTAGAAATATATATTTATTCGAGGCTCTTTGTGTTTATAGAGTAATTTTTTGCTTAGAGGTGTAGTAAGAAAAGTATTGTAGTTTTGTACTATTATGGCTCTTGAGTCTTGGTGTCATGAATCATTGATTGAGATCAGTATATATTTGTTTTTAGAATATTAAAGAACATCTTGGCTTGGGAGTACTATTACACAGCTAATCCGGGGGCTCATCCGGGAGTTCAAAGGACATGTCCCATTATGGGGACATGTTTTTAACTAATTTTGTCATGTGGTCAATCTTACCCTATCATAATGAATAAGAATCCATTGATACATATTTTATCACAGATTTTTCCTTAAAAATCTGTGATTTTATATATGAAACTAAAATTTATGGAATTAAAGTAAATGATACTTTCAGAAATCTGACAAAAGAGATGAATGATTTCTTACAAAATGCTTAAAATCTAAGATTCCTTCTCCATAATTGACAAATGTACAACCCAGGAAAAGATTTATGAGATTATATCTACAAGAAAACATTGTATAATTTTGTGGTTTAAAATGATGTCCAGGGTCCATCTTTCTGTCAAATCAAGCTAAAAACCTGTATCCCCAGATAGGCTGATCATCAATGAACCAAACCATACCCTGGCACTCATGCAAGACTCATCCTTTCCCAAAGGGACTAGAATATACTGGGGAACTAATCCCTCTAATTGCTTGGTCAAAATGTCATTTTTCATATTTCATATTTTTGTGACAAGTTGTTTGGAACAACTTGTCCATCATTCCTCCCACCATGCATCAGGTTAGATACTGAGAAAGGTCAAGAGGTCAAGTCCATTTGAAGGTATGGCTGAACTTGGCCTGGAGAGATGTTTGGGAAGTCTTGACAGTGTACTTTGACATTGTCTTGTATGTTTATATTTCATGGTTTAATAAAGAAGGTAGTCACTTTCTTGTAAAGTATTTTGATTATCTTAATGCACTTGGTGTGGTAACAAATTTGATGTGTTTTAAAATCTGATTAAACTGAAATTAAGAGGGATTGTGTAGGTGGGCATAGGTTTTTATTGTGTAAGGTCCTATATTCAAAATTTCAATTAGATTCACCCTTTTACTTCATCCAATGATTGGAAAAAACAGATTATTGGATAGAATTTGATGGTGTGTCAAAGCCACATTTTTTCTGTATTTTTGAGGTACAGTTTGCCCTTGACAGGTCTCCATGCATACTGACATTTACCTTGTAGAGGACTTGATGTGTTGATGTTAGGAGTTGCCATAATAAACAAGTCTTGTAAATAGACAATATTTAGATGTCGATTGTATCGGGGCCCCATGGTCAGGACCACTTGAGAGTATCTCTAAGTAATCTGAATCCATAGGCACATCAAGGGCCAACAGTCAATGCAAGTTTTGTTTCTATATCTGTAATGTTGTTGTCGGCATCAGTGCTAACTTTGACGGAAAAAAAATGGTCCCGATATTCTGGTAGAAAACAATACTGATATAAAATAGATGACGCATTTTTACTTTTGGGCTTTTTGTAGCTCAAGTGGTAGCGTTTGGATTCAACCCCACAGTTATCAGATGACCTAAAACTGTCTTTTTTCCATATGCATTTGTGTTATAAAATAGATGTCCCTTCAGAGATTGTGCACTTTTAAAATTAACTTGCCCTTGGAAACCCCTATTTTGTAACCCTGCAAGTTTTACAACTTCTGTAATATTTCATAGAGCTAGGACTAAGAAGAATCTTGAAAATCTTGATAACAAAAAGTTGAGCTTCTGACCCCATGGATTTTGTGTTAAGAATTGTTTAATTGGCAAATTACACAAAGCAGAAAATCTCCGATCCTCATAAAATGAATTCAACTTAACTGTCATGTGTTAATTAAACCCCACAAAAGTCTGGGTATCTGACAGGTTATTGAACCAATCATGCCTATATGTGTCAAGTTTATCGACTCTGAATCCGACATTGTATTGTGTGACCAATGTTTGCTCACCAATTAATGTCAAATATTGATAATGGTACATTCATAATATTTGACAATATCGCGTGGAAACATAATCACTTCATTATTACTTAGCTTATGAACTTGCGATTTCACGTGTGTTTTGTTGGTAGATTGACAGGGATTTGAATACTGGGGTGCGTTTTCTTAGGACACATTCAATTGGAATTGTCTTTGACTAGGACTTTGAATAAAAAAACATGAATTGTTTTTAGGAGTAACTGATGGAAACACCCCTATCTTGTCATGAGTGATGGATAGTCCATTGTCATTTTACAATTAAAATTCAGTGATGAAATATCACCCAACCCACATCATGACTTATTCTCTAAATGTAAAAAGAGTGGAAAACAAGTGAATCTCAGTTCACTTGAAAAAGAGTGTAAACCACTCATTTCACTCTTTAGAGAGTAGACATTCAGACACTTAAAGTGAACGTCTCTCTTTTTAGTGCACATTTCACTTAAAAATATTCACTCAATATTTTCATTTAATAGTAAGTAAAATATAATACTTTTTAAATGGAGCACAACACATTTTTTAGTAGTGTTCACGCTCACTCTTTTGTCACTCTTTTTAAAGTGATAGTTCAGTGATTTCTCTCTTTTTAGAGTGGATTAACCAACACATGCAACTATTTTTGAGTGGTTTACACTCTTTTTCGAGTGAATTAAGATTCACTCATTTTTTCACTCTTTTTCATTTTGGGAGTACGTCTTAAGTGAAACAACAGGAAATATCTCGTACCTTTATCAAATGTAATTTTATTTTTGATATGATTATGAAAAAAAAAATGTTTTTTAGAAATGATGCCAAATAATTGCCAATATTTCATTTTTGTATCTTCTCATTTCAGATGAAGATTTTGCTCCAAATAAAGACAAATTACACAGAGGAATTCTAGACAGATGGAACGAGACAAATTCAATAGGAAAAGGTGTTTCAGGACTTTATAATAGTATCAAAAGGTAAGTGTTTACAGTCAGTATTGAAATACTTAAGTGTCCCATAAGGTTAGACACCCCTAAATGCCTTTTAGTGAAAGATTATTCTACAAATGGTCAAAATTTTAGCATCAGTTAATTTAAGCTTTGTTATCTCTTTAAATAGAGAACATAATGATGTCACATCGATTTTAACTTTCTTCTGTCATTTTGGTCATGGTTTCATTCCTGGTAGCTATTTAGTGGTGTTTAACCTATTTTTGTATTTTGAACAAAAAAAAGAAAAAATTAATCTAAGCGTAATAGATGATTAATTAGATAATAAAAACACACATTTTGAGAACTCATGGTATAGTAGTAGTCTAAATTGGTTCTTTGCACCTTTGATGCTCTCATTTAGGCCAAAAAAAAAAATTGTTTTCGACAACTTTTTTTGGCCTTAGATATCAGAATACAAGCATATGGGCTGGGCAAACTTAGGGAGAGAATACAGAATACAGTGACTCCCTGCAAAATGTTTGACCAATGAGGTTAGCAGACTGATAATAACAACAAGTGGCAGTTCCAATTGTCACAGTGTTTGGTGATTTTATGGATTTCAGTGATAAAACTATTTCTTTTTTTGCTAGTATTGATATCTGATTTAAGAACATTGGTTGAAAATCCCGCTTTAAGCTTGCCCAAAATGTCTTAGACTCCATGTTGTAAAATTGACTTAAATCTTAGAAAGTGACATAACAATTCCATGAATGTAGCATAGATGTAATCGGATCTGGTTAAAGCCCATAATCTGTGCCGTAGGTCTTCTACCATGTAACCTAACATCAACTAAAACATTTCTTTTTAAAAAGCAAAATCTGATAGTGTACATACAACAATATAACTTGCTCATTGTAGAAAACATATCATATAGCGTCACTTTTTCCCATGCAAAGTTATAGATTGATTTTTGCATCATGTAGATCAAAATCTATACACACTGTCTCTTGATTTTAGTCCGATAAACTTGTTATGACCCAAAATTGGCAAAATAAATCAGTTTTTTATTTGTGTTTTTTTCTTTTCACAGATTACAAGAAAAAGACTTATTAAAAAAATCATCAGAGATAGTTTTTAATACCAGCAAAGAAAGTACATCACATCACAGAAGTAAGCGTTATATGTCGTACGAGCGCTACGTTGAGCTCATGGTAGTAGCGGATAGTAGAATGGTCCAACATCACAAGCTGAACGTACAGCATTATATATTGACATTAATAGCGTTGGTAAGTTTATATCAATCAGAGGCTCGGGGGTAACTGGGTGTTTTGATTGGGTAACCACCAGCGCGCCCCCGCTCTTTAGAAATGAGTTTCAAACTCGGGACAGCTAAAACCCTAAGTTCCTAAATGCTTATGATTCGCGAGTTACCATTCTCCATTTACTAAATTTAGCACGAAACCACACATTTTCCATTTATTGAAACTGAACATCACAAGGTATTATTGTCTCCTTGAAAATTAAATTCTTAGATAAAGTCAATTAAACTGTGCCATGATCACTCCACAAACCACAGTAATTAAGGATCCATTAATGGCCGCAACCACAAAAGTCTTAATTTCAAGCTTGATAAAACCCGAGAGATATTTGTATTATTATTATATTTCTCAGATAATTTTCATCCAAAATCATGACATTAGGGTGTAAATGATGTGTTTGCTTTTGTCTGTTTGTTTTTCCTGTCAAATTGTAAATAAAGACATTTCTGATCAATTTTAAAGTTAGTTGTTCACAAAGGTTTAAAAACTTATATTTAAAAAAATTAGGCAATTATTATGTCCTGGGTCTGAAAAATGTAAATTTCCCGGCAAGGACCTTAAAATTGTCCACTATTCTTGCATGTAAATTTCCCTCCGAAATGCCAAATTTCCCTTCAGAAGTGCAAATATCCTGGCAAATGGCATGCCAAATTGCCCATTTTTTCCAACCATGTTTATGTCTACCCTGAATTCATCAAGAACATTGACTTTGAAAGATCTGGAACTACAAGTGGTCAAATTACTCTACTGAGTGGTATGTTCCAAATTTTGGGGTATTCATTTGTCAAAGCAGAGAATCTCTGGTCAAAGACATCAAAATACGGTGCTGCATGGCTTAGTATCCATGGAAAAAAAGCATATGGCCACAACCTAAATAAAAAATGCCTTCGTTGTCAGTTCACCAAATTCTCTTCATCCTTTATTTTGAAACCTGTTGTAAATCTTTGGGTGATAGACGAAATTTATGAAATAGTATAAGTAAAAATCCATGGAAAAAAAAGCATATGGCCACAACCTAAATAAAAAATGGCTTCGTTGTCAGTTCACCAAATTCTCTTCATCCTTTATTTTGAAATCTGTTGTAAATCTTTGGGTGATAGATGATATTCATGAAATAGTATAAGTCAAAGTGTAGTAAGCTAATAGGAATTGACAGGGTTTTTGCTCTAATTCCATTTATATGTAGGTGTGAATTGGCTCGTTAATTGCAGCTGCAGCGTTTCCTATATATAGGTTTTGCTGAACTTGGCTAACCATCCATATCTGTGAATGTGACTTCAAACTGAATGTACTATTCAAACATTTTGTATGTAAAACAAAGACAACCAATAGGGAAGGCAAGTGTGACAAATTATGATTAAAAGAAAATGAAAAATGGATACATCCAGAGTTAAATGTGATGGCTCACCCAGAAAGGGGGGTCTTTGACGATCATATCAATTTTGATTATATCACTTTATCTGTTATAGCATTTTCTAAGCTTTAAAATGACACCTTACTTGTTGAAATTGATCAAAGTGATCCAATTTTACAACAGAAAATCTGCTGAAATTTTTTATTATTTTCTTTATTTTTTGCTGCCTATTTTCATCATTTTCTCGAAAAAGTGTACTGTCGCAAAGTCCCCCTTTTCGGGGTGAGTCATCACAAATGTGGAAGAACTAACCTTACCCCCAAGACCAAGTAAATTTTGAACATCACTGGTGCACTTTGCACAACTTTCATGGCTGTTATTTTAGAGATTCTGCAAATTGTGTTGGTTTTGATAAGAATGCATTATGGAATATGTGAAAGAACATTATTTTATCCAACTATTTTTCATTACGCTCGTTGTCTTTGCATAGCTTGACATTGGATCGGGATACCAAGGGTGAGGGGTTCGAATCCCAGAAGGAACCAGAAATTGTGGTATGACGTATTCGGACTTAAACATTTTCAAGCGTGCCAGAGTTAGGGTAAATGAGCACCATCATAGTGTAGTGAGGGGAGCGTGGCCGAGCGGTTAGAGCACTGGACTCCGGTGCAAGAAGTTGGATCGTCGTCGAGTGTTCGAGCTGCTCGTGCCAAACTCCTTGTGCCCTTGAGCAAGACACTTTACTCGAATGTGCTCCTCTTGGCTGGGGAAGTAACAGGTTCGTTGTGCAGTGGATTTAGCGACCCGCTCACAGCAATTTATATAACCTGGCCCAATCGCTATGAAAAGGAGATGGGCACCTCTGGATGCACTGAAAAGTGTCACCACCAAATTTACTTTTTTACTTATCGTGTAGTACATATGTTGCCAAGGCAGGCCACGCTCGGTGGCTTGGCATAGATGGGCATTGGATCAGGATACCAGAGGTTAGGGGTTCAAATCTCAGGTGGAACAGGAATTTTGGTATGATGTATTCGGACTTCGGCAGTTTATAAGCGTGCAAGAGTTGGGGTTAACACACCTGCATATCTACAATTCGTAATTGGTCCAACATGCGATCACGATATGCTTTTGATTTCTGGTTGCTGATTTGACAATAATGCATTATGACATATGCTATGGCAGACATGTCCTATCTTTTCAATTTTTTTGTCAAAGTTATCAGAATCGTCAGCCGGTCGGCCGGCTTTCATACATCAAACTTTGAAGTTCATTTTCAGCTTGAGTAGATATGCAATATATCACAGGGGTATATGAATGACAAGTTTCCTATTCACTATGTCGTTGGATTGTCCCTGGTCATTATCTGTTTCAATAGATTACTGAAATTTACACTTTTCACATCAGGCCCTTTTATTTACAAAATTGCTTATTTTTTTAAAATTGGTAAAATACAACAATAAATATTGATATTATTCATTAGTTGTTGTATTTTCCAACACTCGATATATCACCATTATGAACAAAGCTGTGAAACCAATACATCATTTTATCACTTTCAGGACAAAGATACTTTTAATCTCGCGATCTTATCATAGATTTTAAGTAAAGAACAATATAAAAAAAATCACATATGGTACAAATCGTCATGTGAGTGCAAGAAAGTCGTATCTACAATAGCTGTCATATGTTATATTTGTTTATGATATTGTTATTAGAATGTAAAAAGTCACACATTTCTCTCCCCCATGTGGCAGTACCTCTTGAAATGGTTCTTCAGGTTACGGTAGAACCATTTCTGACCCAAGACTTTGACATTATACAATGTTTAATGCAAATTATGACATACGGCAGCTATTACAGATAGACTTTCTTGTACTCACACCAAATATGTGTAATTCTATTAGTATTTCAGATAATGTTATCAATGGCCTTCATTCATTGTATCAAATTCAGTGGAGGTATTTTACTACAAATTCACAACCC
>JXSR01S022536.1:56863-70186 GCA_000969725.1 Ophiothrix spiculata
TCAATTTGTTTGTTTCCTTTTCTAACCTTTTGCGTCATTCCTTCTTAAAATCTAATTGTGTAGTCATGCTTGGGGTAGACATTTGTAAATCTACTTTGAATGTTTAGATACATATGTCTTTATTCTTACTTATTTATTTCATTCTGCTTATTTTAATTTTTCAGTTTCTGTGTTTCTTTTTTCTTTTGACTATAGCAAAATCATTACCAATTAACTGCATTACAATAATGCAAAAAGGACTTGGAGCACATATCAAGCCTTAACTCCTTTTTATCATTGTCATCGTCATCGTCATCATCATCATCATCATCAACATCATCTTCATCATCATCATCTTCATCATCAGGCCTGTTCATCATCATCATCACCATCACCATCAAAAGAATTGTGATAAACAAGCAATAATTTTCAAGTACATATAAATAATGCAAAAAAGGTATTCCTATATGTTCCTATATTTCACTACCAAGTTTGGATATCATAAGTCTTATAATTCTACAGAAACTAGGGAAATCAGATCATCAAGACTAAGCCAAACAAAATCATCCCCTGACTACTAAAAATCGCAAGCAATTATTTCACATGTTGTAGGGTTTTTGATTTTGATAAGCCGAACACAGTGCATTGCTATAATGACTTATCACCTAATTCCCATTCCTAAAGACACCCCTTGTTAAAACATCTCTCATATTAAATGGAGCATACCTCAGTATGCAAATACATTGTAGTGGTCAATTCTAGCTGTAAACACAGTCACTTCTTTGCAGTCACAATACTTCACACACTTTGAACAAGCATATGCTTTTATTCTTAGGAAACCTACTTAGTGCTTAAAGGTGCTGTGATCTTAAGATTTTAAAAACCTAAGCACTCCTTTCCTTTCAACTTAGAGCAATACCTTAAAGTGTTAAAAATGAAACACAACCTGTCACCCATGACTTTTGATTTTTTTTTAGCTTATTGGGTTTGTTTTTGGTAGATATTAATAACCTCCAAACGATTTGGCTTAAATGTGCCAACTTTTTCTGATATGGTCATTTGCTGAATTAAATTCAGGATCTTGAATTTAATTTCATGTGTTTTAGTATAGGAAAGCATGTACATGCTTTTCATCCAAGTTTTTAACAAAATATACTTGACAACGCTATTAGATAGTCACATTCCTTCATTACTTCATTTTAGGCTCTTTTTACTCAAAACCATTTGTGATTAAAACCTCATAGAATTGCTTTAAAAAGAATAATACAAAACATACTGAAAATTTCAGTTAATTCTGTTTTTAAGATAGGAGCCATACACAAATGCAAAAATCACCAAAGTAAAGTTCAACTTTCTCCATTACTTAACAATCTTGGGTTTTATTACAATTTGTCAAAAAGTATCACCCACTTTTCAAGAAACTGATGAAAATAGGCAGCAAAAAATAAAGAACTTAATAAGAATTTCCAGAAAATATTCTGTTGTAAAATTTGATCACCTTGATCAATTTCAACAAGTAAGGTGTCATTTTAAAGCTTAGAAAATGCTGTAACAGATGAAATGATAAAATCAAAATTGATATCATCTGCAAAGTCCCCCCTTTCGGGATGAGCCATCACATATGTTGATACACTTAATCCATTTTCCAAGTGTAGTATGCAATCTCATGGGGCATATAACGCTCTTCCATATTAGGAAATCATCTCAAAACTGATACCTAGCTCTAATGTGGTAATCTTTGATTAGAATTTTTTTTAGTTTGGCGATGCTCCTTTAATTACTGTTGAATATCAGACTCAAGAACTGTTACCTAGAAATTAGAAAGTTGTGTCCAAGCATATTAAAATCACAATTAAAAATTCCCTTAAAAAAGTTCATTACTGATCTCATAACAGTATAAAAACTTGTAAATATAAAATGAGAATAATTAAGCTTATAAACCTGGGGCTTATTTCACTAACATCTAAATCCATCGCAAATGCCGAAATTCATCGCAAAAGCAAGAGATTAATCGCAAATTTGCAATGGATTTCCCCAAAACCCATTTCACTAAAATTTTGTGATGAAAAAAACTCATCGCAAAGCATTTGTGATGAGTTTGTTTACGATGAATATCTTGCGAGTGCTAACGAACATCCACAAAGAAAAAATCACAAATAAAAGTCATTGCAAATTCTTGATATCATGATTTTATTTTGCACTATATTTGGACGAGTGAAAATTTTGCGATACGCTTGTCCATGAAGATTAAAAGTGAAAAGATGTTAGTGAAATGGAAAAGTCATCGCAAACAATATTTGCAATGGATTCTAGTTTGCGAGAGCTTTTGCAATCATCGCAAAAAATAATGTTAGTGAAAAAGGCCCCTGGTGTATTGTCCGAAGATAAAAGTTACTATTATTGGCAATCAACTGCAATTGTCTTGTCAGCTTTCATAAAAATATCAGCATATGCTGCTACAACATACATAGGGTGCTGTAACAATGGAATGTTTGCACATATATTTTCACTTCTTGCAATTAAGTTGCTTAGCACAAAAATTAAAACACCCACAAAAATTTGAACACAAAACTAAACACCCATAAAAATGTTATGTACTGCACACTTTAAAATTTTCATGTACATGAAAATATTGCACAAAACGATTAAAATTGACTATGCTTAAAAATTATTGTATGCAAAAAATTTCTACTTTTTGTTCTATTAATGTCCTAACATAACAGTCATAAAGTGCAGGGGACAAGTAAGTCTGCAGCTGCAACAATTTAAAAACCTCACGTGGGTTTACTAGCATGAAAACATTGCAACATCTATAGAAGAAAAGAAAAACCCACTCTACTCACAAGCAGAATAAAAGGAGGCAGTTTTTATTTTGATTTGTAATATTCAGCCAAGACAAGAGTTGTGTTCACATTTAGAATTCATGCGTGTAATTGTTTTTACAACATTCCACAATAAGGCCAAGTAAAACAAAAACTAGTTTCTCATCCTAACTTTTTGAAAAAAGGAGGATGAGGGCAGGTGTTTTTTTGTTTTGTTTTTCAAAAATGGCCGATCCAAGATGGCGGACGGTCTTTTCCAAAAGGCAGCCAACTGTTCCCAAAATTTGAATTACTTTCTTCCGACATAGCAGATAATGTTTTTGCTTCCAAAAAGCTATTCACATTTTCAAAAAATTATTGATGATAGGTCTAGGATTCATTGCAAAATTGTTAGTTGTATCCAAATTTTAATTTTAAAAATTGTTGATAGCTCAGTGGTCTTCAAAAATCAAGGAAAACATTGTTTAAAAAGAGTGCCAGAATTTTTATTTCACCTTGCTTCCAAATCGGATTTCGAAAAAAAATGAAAATTTTGGGGGAAAAAATGAAAATTTTGAAAAAAAAAAATAAAAAAATAAAAAAATAAAAAAAATTGATGCGGCCGTCAAAACGCATGCGCGCGAGGACGAGAAACTAGTATATTATTTTACTTGGCCTAATATACAAATATGAAGACTTGAAGATTTCTGGTTAAAACTATGTGCCTGAAGTGACTAGAATAGCTCAATTGTAGTTACTGAAGGACCATAGTTTTAATCCAGCGATCTGAAAAATGTCAGTATATGTGAAAAGGGGGACTTTGCGACAGAACACTTTTCAAGAAACAGGTCAAAATAGACAGCAAAAAATAAAGAAAATAATAAGAATTTCAAGCAGAATTTCGGTTGTTAAATTTGATCTCCTTGATCAATTTCAACAAGTAAAGTGTCATTTTAAGGGGTGTAAGCACCTTACTCAATTTTATGTTTTTGCAAAAAAAAATTTTGTATCATAACTTTTTAACAAAGTGCTTAAAGTTAATCAAAGTATACATTTCCAGAAAGGAATTTTCACAAGGAACATGATGCTGATGTTGATTTTTGACTAAAAATCAAATATCTTGAGAAAATCACAAAAAAACACATTTTTTGCCATTTGGGCTTCCGGAAAAGCTAAAAATAACATTTTTAAAAAATGGCCTTTGAATGGGAATTTTAATTTAAAACACCCACTCGGGTGTTGCGTCATTTTTACTTTTAAGGATTTTGGTAAAATTTTGGATTTTCATGCCAAATAAGGTTAAAAAAATGACCAAAAATGGAAAAAAGTGAATTATTGTTGACCCAAGAAGTTTTTCTCACTACAAGGTTGTTTTGTCAAAACCCGGATGACCTCAATTTACCCCTGACATTTTAGATTATGTGATTCAAATTATTTTGTATTTTCTGCAATTTTCGGGTTTAATTTATTCATTTTTTGAAAGTATGAACACATGTAAACCAAGTTTTCATAATAACACAAGACAAACCATATCGACACACATCATTAAATAAAGGCATTTGGCCCGTGTACAGAGCTATGCGGGAGCATGTGTTTGGTTGCCCTCTCTAAAGTAAAAGCTTGAAACATGGCGGGAACTAGGTTTTTTGCTCAAATTTCTTTTGAATCATGTTCTGTGGTTCAAATGTAGTCAGGCTGGTTAAAAATTACTATACTTTTGCTGTTTTTGTAAAATTTGAGAGCAGATTTTCAGTGTTTAGATAAATTTTATTGCGAGTTAGAGAAAACAAAATTTTGAGCATATCCTATGTTCGAGGCGACCTAGCAAAAAATAATCAAGGTTACCCTATATATTTTTTCACTTTGTGGGCTCATCTAGATCATAATCTCAAAATAATACCAAGAGTTGAAGCAACCAGTCGCTTTATAGCCAAGAAATCCGTTATGATCTGGGGGTTGGTTTGCATTGGAATGAATAGGCGATCTATTTGTGGTGTATGTTCATATGATTGAAATGTAATAAGTAAATTTCTTAGATCATTGCATTTCGTCATGTGAGGGCAAGAAAGTTGTATCTGCAATAGCTGCCATTTTTCATAAATTTGAATTGTATGTACAATCCATTTCAAGAGCCACTGGCATAAGACAGGGAAATTATGAAGGATTTTTCACATTCTTTTGACAAGGTGTTAGATAAATATAACTTTGGACAGCCACTGCAGATATGACTTTCTTGCACTCACATGATGATTTGAATGAGGTTCAAGCAGATAAAAGCAAGATTTGAATACATATGCAAAAAGAATCCACATTTTATATTTTCTGTCAAAATTACCTAGTACACCAGTCTTGCTTCCTTAAGTTAGTATTGAAAACTTAGTTATGAAATGTAAACCTGAAAATTTAGCATTTATATTTCTTACTTTAAAGTTTCTCATTATTTCTCTGCTCCAATTTTCGCAACCTCAAGCTTAATGCATTATAAAACAATGCCTGAAGGAATGATAACATGCTGTTATACTTTTCATTTAAAAAGAAACCAATATAAATATTTAACTGAAACCCAGAAAGAAATAATTTATTCATTTCAATAACTGTACAACCTCGAATACAAACAACACAAACTAAATCCTATATTGCAAACTTGAGTGTCTCAGGGATATTCGATAAGTTTGTGGCCTAAGGTAGAATGAAATAAGCTATTTGCAGCTTGCACGTTACAGATTTCTGAAAAGTGATTTTTTTTATCTTATAAATTAAAGAAATGGTAAAACTTACCATTTATTTACTTACATGCAGTCACCTCAAAAATCTTTCTGCCAGGTGTGGGATCCAATGAGCTCAACAGCTCAACAGAGGCAATGTACTAACACTTAAATAAATGTTTAGATTCAGGAGCTCATGTACCAATGAAGGTCATTTTGTTATAGATTTGTAATGCTTAATTCTGAACTTTAGACAACTTTATAGGTTAATTCAAATTTCTAATATCATGAAACAAGAGCAGATATTTACTTGAAACTTGCCATACATTCACCACTTAAGTTGTACTTCATAACATATTATTCAAAGCTGGATCAAATCAGATATTAATCAAATCAAAACTTACTCATTTCTATCTTAGGCCCAAAACTTACTGAACAACCCTCATGTAAGCATTTTATATGTAGAGAATACTAAAAAGCAAAGATAATGCCTACTTCCACACCAGTGTAAACAAGAAAACTGAGGTAAACAAGAAAAATAAACAAACTGCTACCCTCAAAACATCTCATCTTATTTGCATAAAGCAGTATCATCTTGGGCAGTAATAAAATTGTCACGCTTTGGAAAAAAGACAGTATATGAAATATATCAAGACCAAATTACACACAGAGAGTGGGAAAAAATATAATAAATATACAACTCATTGATTCACAATCTTTGTGCTTACTTCAACACATCAGCAAAGTTTCATTTCAAGAAAACAATCGGAAATATGAAATATATCTGTATATTTCGAGGACAATCAACAAAAAATATGAGGCTTACTAACTGATGTTTGAATGCATTTATCTCAGTTATACATTTTACTCCCTGACAACCTTTGACGAACCATAACTTGACTTCTGGAAATCAACTGACGTTTATTGAGGTGTAATTTTAAGCCTTATAACATGGTCTTTGCAAATATTTTAAAAAGTGAAAATGACAATAGGCTGCATTAATGGCTGGTTTGGGATGTACGGTCACAAATTGTCCTCTATAAAAAGAGACTAATGATCTATTCAGGTGCTGTGTTACTCTTGTATCCATTTTACATATTTGTGACTTGTAAAAACATGTTTTCCACCTGTTTCTGAACAATTACATAAAAATGTGAAATTTGAAGTGAAATATTAACATTGACATTTGATATATACAAGATCAACAACATTCATTCTGAGCTATATCGATTTAATATTACAGATTTTATTTTCATCAAAGTGTATCAGGCGCCACGTTGTGCTATCTTACCCAAGAGAAGAGATCAACGTCGGCCCAACAGCCTTTTCGGGATTTCCAATCTCTTATACAGAAACTCAAATATCGCTAATTTGTTCCATTGAAATACATTGCGTTTTTGTCAAAATTGGCCAACTTCAGAAGCTCACTGTGGTTGTAATCGGAGTACAATTAAGGTTTGTGACATATACCCATAAGGAGATAAATGTTCCTAACATTATTTTATGACAGGTTTCCTAATTGTACTCCTAATAAACACACACGGATCATCTGAAGATGCCTGTTTTTCGCTATCGGGGTATTGCTACCGCGCGAAGTGTTATAATACCGTAAATTAGCATTTTATCAGTAGCTCTGAAAAAAAAGAAGAAAGAATGAAAAAAAAAGGAAGAATTACATCATAGAGAGTGAAAAGTCAAAGAAAATGATTGGATATAACTGAAATAAAAAGAAAAGAAATGAAGAAAAAAAATGTAAAATAATAGGCCGAAGCAAGAATCGAACCCGAGACGCGTGCACGTGAAGCGAGAATCCTACCACTACACCAGCCCGTCTGAGAAGTATAGAATACTTATAGAATTGTGTATTGCGCAAGGTGCAAAATTGGAAACCAAATTGGGGAAATCTGTTAATTTCTGTTATATTTAGATAAATTATATTATTTAACAAAATATATGCTATTTAGGAAGAGTTTGATGAAAAAAATTAAAGCAAATTGGGTTTTCCAATCGGGCGCAGAGGCTCATGGGCCGACGTTGATCTCTTCTCTTATCTTACCCTGAGAAAATAAGTTGGTAAAATGAGCTAAAGGAAGTTATTAAAACTCTAAGAAATGTGTTTTCCAAGTAAAATTGTGTATGGAAACTTTTAAGCTTGTTCTATTCTGTCATGAGTCACATGTTTATTTCACTATTATTGTAAGAGTTTGTATTGAAATATTTTTGGTCTCTTAGGATTTCATTTTAAGTTTTATTGATAATTCTGATGCTAAAAACATTTGATTCCATGCTTTAACATGGAATCAAAATGGTTTTTTCTAGAATTATATACTGATACATGCTTAAATTATCATTTTCTAAGTTATGACAAAAATGATTTTAAAAAATGCGAGGTTTGGATCTCCTTCAAAAAGTTGATGTGTGCAGGTGTTGTATTATTGTTGCATTAACGTAACATGTTTTATCATGTAAAAAACGTGCCTGGCACAGGTTAATGTACAATTACATGCAAATGTGAGATTTGAAGAAAGCTATGAAAAGTGACATATATGTAAGATCAACAATATATCCCTTCTGAGGCATTTTGATTTACGAATTGATTTTGTATTTTTGTCAACATGCATCCAGCACTACCTTGTGCCATCTAAGACTAAGACTAAGAAATGAGCTTTACAATAAGTTTTAAAAATACACTTTTTCCAGTAAAATAAAATTAATATGAAAAAGTTACATATTTCCCGCATTAATTTTTTTTTTGTATTTCGTATCATAAAAAAATCTTATTGTTGATAAATAAAACAATTCTGTAAAAAACCTTACTGGAGACTTGCATAAAAACAAACAAAGATGAAAAAAAAAACAAGTCGCATGTTGTATTATTGAACATGACAGAGAAACCAAGGGCGGCTAAAGTTATATACAAACTTTTATGGCTAATAATGATATTAATAAATAATATAAGAAACCAAGAGCATTGTTTTAATGTGTTTTTCTTTCTACATTTTTGGTAAAAAAAAGAAAAATAGCATATCACATTGCATTTTTGAAAAGTAAAAAATAAGAAAGAGCATATCGCATTGTACTTTTCAAGCATGTTACCAGAAACAAACTTGGTTTTTTTGACCTAACAAGAATTCACTTACAGAGATTCCCCAGGGTATAAGACTGATTTTCAAATTGGCCTCAATTTTGAATTTATTTAAGATTTTTTTACTTTCGGGGCTAATAAAGCAAAAACTTGTAATTATTTTATTAGGTTTGCAGTATAAAACATTGGTGGGATTTATTATTCAAATAACACAATCATATAAAACTTCAAAATTGAAGATGTCACATATTCCACCAAACAACATATTTTTGCCTAGTCAAGAAGATACAGTCAAATACATTGGCAAAACTATCTCGTCATGTAAGTGCAAGAAAGTCGTATCTGCAATAGCTGCCATTTGTCATTAATTTGGATTACATATAGGCAGGAGCGGACATCCGGGCGTTTTGTTTACATCCGGGACGTTTGTCCAAATAGCGCGGTGAAAACATTTCCGACTTCCCATTCAACTCAATGGAGAAAATGACGGCTCGCGGAAACTTCGATTGATTTTAGCAAATTGTCAAAATATTTCGATTCCAAAATCATATGAGATGTGTGGTATTCAAGTCATAACAAAATGACAAACAGCTCATCATTTCACAGATTTTCGTCTGGCTAAAAAAGAAAGAAAATGAAGGAATGCATGGCTAAAGTATTGATTGTTTTCACCGTGCACGAAGTCCAACGCGAGTTATTTTTAGATCATTGTGCTGGGTACACCCTGCGTATGCCCTGCGTATGACGTAGGTCCGCTTTCGCCTATTGTGTAAACTCCAGTCTTAGGTCAGTGGCTTCACATTCTAATGACTAGGTGTTACATATAAATATAACATAAGGCAGCCATTGCAGATACAACTTTTTTGCACTCACATGATGATCTGTGTCAATCTCTGACAATCTGATTTATAGCTAAGTGATAATGAAAAATTTAAAAATTAAATGACATTAAAACCAAACACATGCTTCAAATCTACCTGTAGCTTTCTGAAGACTTTATACCAGATTCTGAAATTCATTAATGTGAATGATTAATGAGCTAGTGATTAAGATACACTTAGACAAAACCTGAGCTGCAATACTGCAAAGAAGTTTCATTAAGATTGTATTGAATGATTTATTAGTGACAAGATAATTTGTGTAATTACTTGCTAGTAATCTGCATCATGCTTGCATCTCGTAAATGCATTGAAAATTATAATGGTGTTGACTCAATATTTAAGGTTTGTCAGATGCCCTTAAGGCAGTCCTCATAGTTATTTACACACATCAGAAAACCAACTATTAAATACTTTGGGGAATGGAATTCAAACCCTATTTCCAGTTAAAGACAACCTTTCAATGGTATTATTTGACAAGTTTTATAAGTATCCCACTAATTTGTTATGATATACTTTGAAAATTCCATAAAAAAAGGGGTTTTTTTTCTTTGAATTTTCATGTCAAGAGGGAATGGGGTGGTGTATAATTACAATAGCTAAAATCTCTTGTTTGATATTTGATAAAGTGTTTTGTTATCAAGAAAATTTAGTTTTTATTTCCAAAATTAAGACATATTTTTTAAAACCTATGAAAGATTTCTATGTGATGGCTCACCCCGAAAGGAGAGACTTTGCAGATGATATCAATTTTGATTTTATCATTTCATCTGTTACAGCATTTTCTAAGCTTTAAAATGACGCCTTACTTGTTGAAATTGATCAAGGCGATCAAATTTTACAACAGAAAATCTGCTGGAAATTCTTATTATTTTCTTTATATTTTTCTGCCTATTTTCATCAGTTTCTCGAAAAGTGTTCTGTCGCAAAGTCCCCCTTTTCAAGTTATGTCATATAATAAAACTTCAATTTTAAAAAACCAACAAGAGATTGTTGCAAATTTAATAAGCTTTCATTCATTAAAATTGAAGAATGAGAAGTATGAATGAAAATTCAGAGAAATCTGGCCATCAAATGTTTACAGAAATTTACACAACAAAATTCAGATAATACTAACATTACAAGACTCCTTTTCATAAACTACAAAAGACTATTCATTAAACACAAATTGTTGATTATCTCTGATCATTTTGCAATTTAAATTAAAGAAAAAAACATATTTTCATACATAAACCAAACCCAGAGTATACAAATATTTTGTAGATTTGAAATTTGACCCCAATTTTATTAAATATTAATTTGGGAACACAATTTTTCTTTTATCATTCTGCACAATCCGTGAAGCTTTGGAAATTATGTGCAGGACACCGTAGCCTGTAAAAAACATTAAAGTGCTGATACTTAAAAGCATACCGTTCAATTTGAATTATTTCAACAAGCTTTAAATAGGTATGATTTACAGCATAAGGAGTCAAGTAACAAATAACATCTTAATATTTTGGTAATTTTATTTTGTCAGACATGCAAACCTTCAGGATCCCGAAATCGTTTTTTCACACCCACCCAAAAAAATAAAATAAAATAAAATAAATTAAAATAAAATAAAATAAAATTCAGGTAAAAAACGTATTTTTCAATTAAGTTCCCGAACATGCCAAAAACTTTCAACCCTCACCCTGTTCATAAAGTGGAATACAAGCAGCTTAATCATTTTAAAATCAAAAGGAAAATAATTCCAAACCAACAAGGTTTACAATAAATCTTATTTCAAGTTTCATCCATTAAGCTAAATGTGTAAAAAAAAAAGATATTACCTTCATTTTTAAAGAATCTAGTGCCCCCAATTGTATCCATGCTACCGATTGCCAATGGCTATTAAATGCCTGTGCACCAACCATGAGCAATTTATGTCACTATTACAAAAACTCCCGAGTTTTTAGACATGCCAAATCATCACATGCAGAGGTTTTTCTATTAATTTTGTCAGTATCTTTTACGTAAAGCCTATTTTTCAGAAAATGCACAATGGTGTATTGTGAATCATTTGACATACAAAATATACCAAAATTGTACTAATTGAAATATCTGTTCATCTTTTATTTAAAGATAAATAATTTATGAAATATATTGTTTTATGTTTGGCAACTGCATAATTTTCTATGGATGAAGTGACACTGATGTTAAAGTAAACTCAAATAATCTATACTATTCTTTTTAATATGAACATTCTGATTGACACACTTTGAACAATTACTTTATCTTTGATGAAAACTTTGAATTTGTCAACACATTCTACGGTTACTACATCCATGCAATGCAACTTATATAAGATGTACCTCGAAGACTTACTGGCGAAATCATCAAAGTGCTGATACTGAAAAGCGGCCCATTTTACAATCTATACTATTCTTTTTAATATGAACATTCTGATTGACACACTTTGAACAATTGCTTTATCTTTGATGAAAACTTTGAATTTGTCAACACATTCTACGGTTACTACATCCAAGCAATGCAACTTACACAAGATATACCTTGAAGACTTACTGGCGAAATCATCAAAGTGCTGATACTGAAAAGTGGTCAATTTTACATTTCTTTTTATGGATGAAAATTGCAGCATTTTGATTGACAAACCTGCAACAATTTCATTATCTTTGATGACACTGAATGTGTCAACACATTCTACAGTTACCATGTCAATGTACTGTAACTTATACAAGGGGTCCCACAAAGCTTGCTACATAAATAACAGAGTGCTAAAATGAATAAAATACAGTTGATTATGGATTATTTCATGAAATGCTAACCAGATTTAAGTAGGGTGGGGTTTGGCAAAATTTAAGACAAAAAGAAATGTTGTATTAGAAATGCGTCACAATTAGATATCAGTTGATTTAACATTTTTCACATATTTATATTTAAAAAATTCTGAAAATTGTTATGAGAAATTCAGTATCAGTTATGCAATTAAACTGGAAAAAAAAAATTAAAGTTTAGATAATTAAATGTTACAGTTTAAAATTATAAATATGTAAGACAAAATATTATTATGCTAATCAAAACTGTCAACAAGTACAGAAATCATGCTCATTTCAATTTTCAATTAAACTGGAAAAAAAAAATTAAAGTTTAGATAATTAAATGTTACAGTTTAAATTTATAAATATGTAAGACAAAATATTATTATGCTAATCAAAACTGTCAACAAGTACAGAAATCATGCTCATTTCAATTTTCAGCCATCAATTTTTTACCTGCTGGAACTTGTTTGGTGTAGCAAACTCAAAACCCGCAGGTTATGAGTTCGAGCTCCACTATACACAGATATATGCGAGTATAAGTACCATTTAATGGTGCCAGGACACCCTACACTTGGAAAGATAGATTGTAATCTCTTGTTGATAGAACGATGCAAAATGTCAAGTGCTTAGGTTTTCAAGATAAGTGTTTATATAGGAATAAAACTTCTATCAAAAGAAAGATAGATCTGCTCTTGCAAATTTACTTACAACTTGATATGATTAAAAGACTTAAATTGTCTGTGAACTGGCAACAAAGGAAAGAAAATTCAATAAGGGAGTGTTTTAAAAGCTCAGACAAATTTCCTGTGTGAGTATCATAACAACGTAGGGGAAACTACCTAATTATATTGAAATTTCAACGCCCATTGTGGAATATTGTCATTTCTCAAAGTGAATACATCTGTTCAATATTTCATTAGGTATGTTTGGAAATCTTGCATACTAAATGGATCAATAATGTGTGCCTCAAATTTTATCTTTCAAAAAGTTTCTGTTTTGCAAAATATTTACATTCATTTCCAATGCAGCTCCAGTCTGCATTACTCTATCAGACATGGATTTGAAGTATAT